>PVKE010002452.1:0-82786 GCA_004027555.1 Craseonycteris thonglongyai | reverse complement strand
CCGAGCCCTGCCCCGGAGTGATTTACTGGATCCAACTAGCGGTTCTGAACCAGACCTGCGCCTGAAGCGGGCGCTCTTCCCACTAGCCGGCAGGTGGGGCACAGGGGAGCGCAGTCTCTGAAGAAGTCAGCTGTCTCTGAGCGGGTCGGCTGTGGTCTGGCTTGGGTTTGTGACTCCTTTGCGTAAGTATTTGGGTCTCCCACAATCTGGGCGCAGGTTTTCTTTCTCAAGTAACACCTACCCCCTTTCTTCCATGAATCCCTCATATGCCCAGGGTCCTGTCCCACTGCTTTCTGGGGTGACAGACGGGAACCCAAATGTGCACAGCCTACCTTGTTGGTCTTTGCAGCACCGAGCATAGCAGGGGAGTGATGATCCTTCTTAACCAATGTCCGTTGACGCACTGGCCTTTCATGTCACACCCTAAACTTCAGGTGGCACTGTTGGCGACCCGCCCACTCACCTCCTGGTACCTAAATATGATCAACACCATTGACACCCTGCCCTGCACCTCACTGACTCGCCTCTGAGTTCACCCCCAGGTGTACAGGCCATTCCCTCACGGGCCGGTAGCTGCCTTCTAGAGCAGCTGCTTGCTCAGGGCAGCCTGGGGGGTGCCAGGCATTGTACAAAGCCAGGGCCGCAGCTGCCCACCCCTCAAGGACTCAGCCAGGAGCATGCTCTTCGGGGTCCCCTCGAGGGCTTGCAGGGACGTGGGGCTGCCTCGCTGGAGAAGTAACCAGCACCCTCCCAGGAGCTCTCTTTATGGTCTTGCCCCCTCCCTTGCCCCTCTTCCGACTCCCTCCCTCTTGTTTCCTGGGCTCAGTCTCCAAACCCAGTGCCTCAAGCCTGCTTTCAATGGGAACCACACACAGGCACCAGCACAGCGGGTCTCTTGCTGTCACAAATGCCCCAGCCCCCACCCTGACAGCAGAGCCAACCCTGACCCAGGAGTGGGCCAAGGGCCGGGTACGACCAGCACGAGGCGATAGAGCCGGAGTGAGCTAGAAAGGTCACCTGGGTGGAGAATTGGGCCTTGAGAGATTTGGGGGCCTCTCCCCCCTTCAATGTGACAGACGAGGCAGCTGGTGTCAAAGAAGGTGGCGGTTCTATCCCTTGTCGCCTAAAAGTGCCCAGGGCTCCCGGTAGCCATCACCGAAGGCGAACGGGTCAACCCGGCCTCCACGCAAGGCAGCCGTGTGTTCTCTCCTTCCCAGCTCTCTCATAGTCACTTGAACCAAGGAGGGCAGGGAAAGGGGGTAGAAAGATGTGCTGGGAGGTCAGAGTGAAATACACACAGTGTCCCCCTGCATCACCCGTGAGTGACCCGGACAGTCTGACCAACACTCTGAGGAAGCAGGTGCCCACCCAGCACTGGGTCTGGAGAACAAGGAGCCCCTCTGGCTGTGAAGGTCAGCGGCACAGTGAAGGGAAGCCATGAGTGATGGGCAGGCCGCCGGCTCCTGCAGGTGCCCCCATGGGCGTGGGCAGGCTGGCTCACACGCCCTTCCCCCGTGGAACTCAGCACACGAAGCCGATTGCGTTGCTCTGTCTCCTGCCAGCCGTGCGAATCTGGAACGTTGGTATTGTCTTATTTACCTTCATACTCTCAGAGCCTGGCACAGAGGAGGTATTTGAATAAACGTTTCTTAAACTGGGCAGAAAAGAATTAAATTGGGGGGAAGCCGGGATGGCTCAGTGGGTTAAGCGCTCACTTTGCAGCCCCGGGGATCGAGGATCGAATCCCGGCCCCGGCCTGTGTGGACCCATATGCTGAGCTGGGGAGTGCCCCCAGTTCGGTTCTCACCAGGGTGAGACCCCGGCCCAGTTCCTGCCCTGTGCAGCCCCGCCCACCTGTGGAATGACACTATGTGGAAAAACCGATGATGTGCAACTATGGAGACTGTTCTGGGCCCTCCTCTTTGTCTCTGTCTCTGTCTCTGTATCTCACTCTCTGTCAAAAACAATAAAAATAAATCTTAAAAAGAGCTCAGATGTAAAGAATTAAATTGGGTCTCTTTGGCTTGGATAAAATACACTGAACTAGAAACAAATATAATGTAGTTTGAGTGAGTTGTTCTCTAGATGGATAGAGAAGATGATGATGGTGGTGATGATGGTGGTGATGATGAAGATAGATGATAGATAGACAGATATAGATGATAGATAGATGATAGATGATATATAAATATAACACATATTTATATGTAAACACACACTCTTCCAAACATGTCTGAGTTGAGACAGACCAATTTGTGTTCATTCCGTTAATCACTCAGGTCCAGAGTTTGGGAATTTATAACAATATTCAGCCAACAGTTTCAAACCATCAACAGGAAAAGACACCCCCAGAACCCAGGACTTTTGCAGCCCGGTTCCAAAGCAAACAAAACGCGAAGTTTTTCTCCAAAGTGTTTGGTTTCAAGGAGTGGTTTTTGGGGCGCATGTTGTTGGTGGGCCCACAAGTGAGAGCCAAATTGCTAATGAATACACAGACGACCTGTGCGCTTACGCTGGGCAATTGAAGTTACATACTTTTTATGGTATCCTGCCCCCAAGGAGCCGCTGTGGCTATGCATCCCCAGGACACCCCGCCTCGCTTCCCACCGGCCCTGTGGCTGTTCCGGGACCCAGTTGCCTTTCATGAGTTCCAGCAATGCTCCAAGCCCCCTGCGGGCCATGTCACCCAGACGGGACCACTTTTGTTGAGTTAGCTGTCTGTTTCTATGGGGTCTATCACCAAAGTACTTAAATTCTTTCACTACCAAAATCACTGGGCTTTTTTTTTTTTTTTTTTTTAACAATCCTTGGAAATGATCCCAGCTTAAGAAGGAACGAAACTCAACATTCAGCCAAATACAACTTTTGAATAATTTAAATGAGAGCTACTTAAGTCTTCTGAAAACAACGCCAACCCTGCGTTCTCTGATGTGAACAGAAAAAAAAAAAACAATGATGCTCCAATGTGCAGAATTCAAGCCCATGCACATGGCATGTTTTGCACTGCAGACGGTCATTACTGTTTTGGCAGAAGAGATCCCCCGGCTGGATCAGTGGAGGGTTGCCACAGCAGATGGGTGGCTCACTGGGCTCTGGGTTTTTGCTTGTGGGTAGATCCCTGTTATGTTATAGTGAAGTCCACCAGATTTTCCTGGCATTTTGTTTCTCCTCAATTTAAGTAGATGCAACAGACAAGGAGCTACAGCCAGGAGCAAGGTTCCTCAGCCCATTTGGCCAACATGTCTTCAAGCTTCCAGAAGACTCTGTGGTGGTCATTTGACACGTAAAGACAGAGGAGAGCATTTAGATATTTGCTATAGAAAATAAAGCTTCATCAAGCTGCTGCAGAGATCGTCCCAGGGCCATGAGCACAGCAAAAACAAAAACAAAACCACAGAACCGGATTACTTTCATTTCATCTACTTGTGACATAAAAAAAACAGATCTGTGTGATTATTACTCAGTACCCATGACATACGCTGTCTAGAGCCGGGTGCAATGAGGAGTCCAAAGATGCAGGACTAAACAATTCCAACGTTCCCCGAGCTAACTTCCTTACAAGGAAGGGAAGGCACCTACTCAACAATCTACAAAAAGGACTTACAAGACCTTCTGGAGGGCAGGCCTTTGTAGTACAGGCTTCCCCCGCTAGGTGAGTGTTCTAGGACCCCATCTGCATCTGGTATCAGCTGGCATTTTTGTGAGAGGCTGCCTTCGGCTTCAGTGAATTTTTTTTGGAGACTCAACACGTTTGCCCATTTCATGATGGGTGATTTACACAAATGACGTGCGGCATGACAACGCACCTGCCCACACCACGCTGAGTGTTCAGCAGTTTTTGACCAAAAATAGCCTGGCCCCCGTGCCCCACCCTCCCTATTCACCCAATCTCACCCCAAGCAACATTTTTTGTTTCCCTGAATAAAAAAAAAAAAAAAAAAAGTCCTCACAGGGAAACGTTTTGCTGATGTGGAAGACATGAAACAAAAAACAGCAGAAGCACTAAAATGCATCAAAATCAACGTGTTCAAAAACTCTTGTGAGCTTTGGAAAAAGCCTCTTGATAGGTACATTGTATCCAAAAAAAGAGTACTTTGAAAGTGACTGAAGTTTCAACATGTAAGAACAAGTAACTACACAATTTTTTATAAATAAATTCTGGGGTTTTTGCGGTGGGGGGGGAGGTAGGCAAGCCCACCTTCATATTACAGAGTTTAGCGCCTAGTGAATTCTTTTCTGACATCAGCAACCCAGGTGGGCTTCCTGGAAGCGGTTTAAATTTGTGTGTCCTGTGTTCTCGTCATTCCACTGAAAGTGGATCACGCACTAGCTAGAGAAGCGCACATCCGTTTATGCAATCCGCGCACATGCATTGAGCATCCTGTGTATGCGTCGAGCCAGGCACTGAGGATGAGAACATGGAATGACTTCTGACTAGGATCTGCTGGGGGCGGGTCATACAAATGCAGCCTTGCAGAGCCCGGTGCTAAATGCAATGATAGGGACTGTCTCGGTGCACAACATCCATTCCTGAGCACTCAGATGCAATACAGATGGAGATAAGAGTTCATCTGTTAGGCAGAGCCATTTAATTTTAAGTAGGCTTAAACTATTTCTGTCTAGGAAGCTATATTTAGATGTCCGAGCAAAATCCCAGTGAGGCAGATGAGTCCCCTTGGCACAAACTTTATAAATAAAGTCACCCTGTGAATGAGCGGATGAAACTCAGATCCGTTGTGGAATACTAATTTCATAGGTTAAAGTTCAAGTATTAATTGCTATGCTAATCAGATAAAATACGAACCTACAGGTTTACACTGGAAGTAAAAGAATAAAATGTAGTTGACACAGTTTATTTGGCACAGATGTGGATCGTTCTTGTGTTGATTCAAGAGTTGAGAATTCCACCCAAATTCCTTAACAAGAGCGTGACTTTGCATAACTTGAGTGAAAGCCAGGTGTACCTCTAAGAGTTGATGGTGCTTTTAAGGAGAAATTAGGTGCTGGGTTCTGACTAACACTGTTAAGAAAATTGGGTGTAAATTAAGGTGACCAGATTTTAACATTGGTAAAGCGGGACACCGTTGACCGGGGGGGAGGGAGTTCTTGATTAAAAATTGGGTCTATCTCCCGCCGTTCCCTAGCTTGTCGTGCATTGTTTCCAAACATCGGGACTTTTTTAAAACACTGCGGGACGCGGGACAAATTGTTAAACATCGGGACTGACCCGCCCAAAGCGGGACGTCTGGTCACCTTAGTGTAAATTCAAAAGTGAAATGACGTTGTGGGGCTGCCCGGACCATCCGGCCCATGAAAACTTTCTGTTTCCTTGCGGTTATGTGAAGGCATCAGAACTCCTCTGTGTCTCACAGAGCCTGCGGCCTTTTGCTTGGCACAGCCAGCACCTCACTCTCGTTGCGTGAGTCCGTTCTCGGCTCTCAGGACTCTTGTCGTCTCACTGAGGTTGAGAACTGTTTGGAATCAATCGCCAGTTCTCCCCCTTCTCGCTTTTGTGTGTCTCGGATTCCCGGGAACACGAGTAAATGCCGGCATTTAAAGATTGTTCCTGGATCATCTTTTTGTTCCAGCCCCGTTGTTGTTACACCGCCTTTGAAACAGTGCAGTACAGTTCATTTTTGTAACAGTACATATAATATCAGGGTATAAAGCAGATACGCAACAAAGCTGTAACTGAATTAACAGATTCTGAAGGACTGAGAATTCCACCCGAGTTCTGTAATATCGGGTCCGTTTTGAATATTTTTAGGAAAAGGCTAGCGACAGCCTCTAAAGAGCTTATAATGCAAACCACAAATAGGTTCTTAGGATTTAAACCTGGGTGAACGAGCCGTGGACACCGTGTTGTGGGGTACGTCTTAAACTAGAATAGAGAGGGAGAAGATAAAGACAACGTACAGCAGTATTTGAATGTTCTTGTTTACTTATTTCCGTATTGCCTGTTCACTATTTCTGTTTTACTCTGTGCATTGAAACCCATCTTCAACTTTCTAAGACAACGTCATTTTATATTTGATATTGAATACACAGCATGATTTTATTTTTCCTTTCTTTAAAAAAAAAAATCTTGTGTATACTATTATCTTTATTTGCTAATCACCTATGGAAGCAGCTCATTGAACGGAAGAAAGTGAGCTTCATCGCCATAGAAACTGCAGGAGTTTCCCATGAGATTAAACAAGGCAGCTTTAAGTAACCAAAACGTGAGCTCCCCCCAGCTCTGGTTAGACAGCCACCGGGGCCTTCAGCTGCCTGTCTTATCTTTCCAGCATCTCAGTTTTAATAATTTTTTAAAGTCCTAAGTCAGAAAAAAGAATCATAACTCTTTACCACCCCTGCCCCCCAAGAACGGGATATATACAGATTCTTGCAATTACCTAAGCATTTGTGTCATTAAAAATGTCTGCATCTTCTTTTATTAAGTGACCGTGATTTCACTTACACTGTCAGCACACGCAACTAGCTATGGCCCTGGTCCTAGGAGAACAATTTGTTTTACTCCTGAAAAGCCATTCTGTGAGGACACGCACACTTGAGCTGCAGAGTCAATAACAGCGTTGTCTGAAAGCTCAGGAGGCGGATTCAGGGTTCTCTGCCTCTGTTCCCCGCCTCTCTCCCCACCCAGCCCTCCCTGCCTCCGAACTGAACCACACCTCTCTAGAAATACTCGCTTTCTTAATGAAAACCATATTTAAAGGAAAAAAAAAAAGGCAGTTGGCAAGACCCGCTGAAACGCCTGGACAATCTTCACTGTCAGCTTCAGACGACACGTGTCTGATGAAAAAGTCTGGGGCCGCTGCTTGTCTGGCCGCGGGAACGCTGTCCCACGTCTTTATGAGAAAGAGGGACAAAACTTCTGTTTTTGGCATTTTATATTGGAGTCTGTTTTAGGCGCGGAGGGAAAAAAAATAGCAACGTAGAGTCTAGACAGAAGAGATGGGGGTGAAATCTGGAAGCCATTCCCCCCGGGCGAGGGCAGCGGCAGCAGGATCGCCTTACACGGCCTAATTACACATGAAAAATGTACACATCATTTCTCTCAACGGCTCGGAAAAATAGATGCTCAGATGGCGCTTTGGGGCTGTGGCAACTGCACCAAACGCATCTTCTGAGCTTGGGGCATCTTACTCTCTGCCTTTTGCAGTGAGCTTCTCCCCCCACCCCCCAGGAAAGTGGGTATTCCTCACACCCCAGCAAACACTTTTAGCATACGCCAAATTAGGCAAATGGTCACATTTCAGGAAGAATGTTTAGATGTTAAAGTAGGTTCTGTGTGGTATGAAATCAGACTCGTTTCCATTGGAAAGACTTGGCTCAGTACTAAGATGGAAACTGTGGAGGTCCTCAGGGCTGTGTTAGGATCTAAGGTATGGCAGTGAGTTGATTTGTTGTTACGATGATAACTTCTAAATCATTAAGCTGCCTGCTCCAGCGATCGCAGCCTTCTTGCTGGGCAGGGTTCTATATTTTATGCAGGATAATGACTTTTTTTTAAAGAGTCCTTTCATATAAGGCCTTTTCCTGAGAGTTCAAAGCATATTTCAGATATTAACACTCCGTCACATAACATTCCTGGGACCAAAGGCCGGGATGAGGCTGCAGCCAGGGGCTGGGTCTGCAGAGGGTGCCATGTGTGGGCTTTGACGCTCACGCGTCTCTTCACACAGAGAAATAGAAGGACAGAAGGAATCCCTCACCCATCCTTGACTAATGTGAGAGAGCAGAGCTGCCCCGGCGAGTATCAGATTCGGTGTACCCGCCAGCCAGGATGGCCCGGGAAAGGGGGCGACCCTCATCTGAGACCTCGTTCATTTAAAATTTGAAGTCTAGTCCCAGCCTGGCTCTCCCTGGATCTCTTCTATCCGATTTCAACAGCAGCAATAGCTAACACTTGGGTCGTGTTGACTGGCACGGTTCCAAGCGCTTTGTGTGCCTTAGTTCAGTTAATTGTCACAAAATGCTACCCGCTAGATGCCGTTACCGTCTTCACGTTGCTGGTGACAGATCGGAGGCACAGGAAGGTCACAGGACTTGGCAGGAGCTAAGATGCGGCCGTTACCATCTTCCTCCTTCCTCTCGGAAATTCCAAGAGCCAAACAAGGCAGATACAAAAGTCTCGGGACAGGGCCCAGAGCCTGGGCCACTGTGAGGCAACCACATCTGGCCAGAGGCTCAGGGCCCGTTTCTCCGTGCAATTAGAAACCACTGGTCAGTGGTGAGCATCTGACCAAGATTCTAATGACCATATCCACCCCCAACTTCTCCCCCTGCCCCGAAATAAATGATTACCTTCATTACCCGGTCCTAAAAGCCCTGTTTTCCATCCTCAGAACCATTACTGGCTCTTTAGTGAATTCTATATAAGGTTCCTATGCCCCTTCAATTTTTTTGAATGCCATTGACCTTCGAAGAAAGTTTGAAACAGTTCACAACAAAAGGTACTTGTAATGAAAACCACAATAGACAGACCGGGTATCAGGATTTTGATGAGCTGCACATGGGTTATTAAAACCCTGGCTTAGGGGAAGCTGGGATGGCTCAGTGGGTTAGGCGCTCACTTTGCAGCCCCGGGGACCGAGGATCGAATCCCAGCCCCGGCACGTGTGGACCCATATGCTGAACTGGGAGCTCCCCCAGTTCAGTTCTCACTGGGGTGAGACCCCGGCCCAGTTCCTGCCCTGTGCAGCCCCGCGCCCACCTGTGGAGTGAAACTATGTGGGAAAACCAATGCTGTGCAACTATGGAGACTGTTCTGGGCCCTCCCCCTTCTCTCTGTCTCTCTCTCTCTCTCTCTCTCTCTCTCTCTGTCAAAAAACAATAAATAAATCTTTAAAAAACAAAAAACAACAAAAAAAAAACCCTGGCTTAGGTGTCTAACTTAGGTCCTATGTGTTTAAGTCACCAATGAAGAAACGTTTCAGTTACCAAAGCAGAGGTCCAGCTGTCTGGGAGGCGGGTCTGTGACACACAGGTCGCCACCAGCATGGTTATTGGAGGCCGGAGCCTCTCACAGGCCTCCCAACCTCCTACCCCACCCAGTGCTCCTCTTTCTAAGTGACAGCTGGCAGGCCCAGCCTGAGGGCCACACGGTGTGACTTCAGAGTCCAGTGCCTCCTTTGCCAGCTGGGCACCGTGCAATGTGAAGGCCCCAGGGAGACTCCACAGGCGATCCTGTCTGTACTGCAATGCTGTGCAACTTTGCACAAATTGCTTGCACTCTCTGGGCTTTATTCTCCTCATCTGTAAAGCAGAGATATGCATGCCTTCCTCAGGGGGTTTCTGAGAAGGTAAAATGCCTGACGTGTGAGAGTGGGCCCTCGGCCCCAGCCATTGGGAGGATGGTGGAAATCTCACAGCCAGACTCCCGTCTGCTCCTGTGTGGTTGCAGGGCCAGAACCTGGGTTTCCACGGTTGTCACTTTCAGCAGACACAGTGAGAGTGAGCCGACATTCCAAGCCTTTCCCACAAGCGGATTCTCATATCCAAGAGAGCCCGAGATGGATCGTGTGGGCTCCGGGAGGAGAGGCGAGAGTCAGAAAGCTGGGGGCGCTGAATGAGAACTTGGCTGAGTGGGTGTTCCGCCTGGGAGCAAGCGCATGCCCGGTGGCCGCCTTGAGAAAGAGTTTCTGGGGTTGAAGTTTCTCAGCATTTGCAGAAAAGCTCAAACAGGCCAGGAAGAAGCTGGTGAGTTTAGCCAGAAATAGCCCCAGTCCTCTCTGCAGACCCTCAACAGTCCCCCAGTAAATCGTAAGAGTGCTCAAGTCTTAGGACCAGTTACCTTTGCTCCTGTACCCCATTTTATTCCGGGACACAGCACCATTAAGTTTTTGTTTAATAAATGCTATCGTTATTACGTTGCCCCTCCCAGGAAAGCCCTCAGCTACGCCAGCCCTTAAACAGTGGGGAGTGTCACATCTGGGGGTTCACATATCCACGTTAAGCACCTTGGGCGCTTTGTCTTGGGGAACCACTTGCAGACTAAAGTGTTCTCTGTCCTTTTGTCCTGCATCATTCAAACCTCAGGGGGCTGCTCGGATCCCGTGGGACGACGCCCCTTTCCCACGCTGTCTGAAACTGCCCATTCCAGTTGTCACTTTGGCTTGCTGGTGGATAAAGAGCACCTGAAAGCGCCCAATGTTAGGTGACTCGTCAATCAGCATTTCAAAGCGCAGATGTACGTGTATAATGGGGTGAGGGCAGCAGGCCTGGCTGGGGGACAAGCCTGCCATGAGTGTCATCTACAGCGTCCCTGGACGGCCACTCAGCCTTTCTCCTCACAGCCCCCAGCCCGCTGGTCCTGTGGGTCCTGCCGCCCTTTCTTTCCACAATCATCTCATCTGGGTAGTATTTGCCCCATTTCCCGTTTCTGCCACTTCGAATCCCTCCCTCCCGACATTGCTTCCTGTTCCTTCTTCTATCTGCCTTCCCCGAACGCCTCACTAACCAGAATGTGAAGTGAAAACACTGGTTCTTGTCTATTGTGTTAAGAATAATCCTTTTAATGGTTTAAGAGTATTTTCCCAAAATGTCTTAAGTGATTTAAAAAAAAAAAGTCCCCACGTCCCTGGATGGATTTGGGGGTAACTGTTGCAATTTGATGGCTCCTTGTTTTTTTTGATGGGTAATCCACTTCATCCCAAAATTTTCACTAGGTGTTTTTGGAAAGCAATCCATCTGTGATATATTGATGTCTCTCAAAAAGGTTATTTCTCACTCAAGGCTCCTAGATCGAGTCGAGCAGGAATGGGTGAGCCCTTACTGGGAATGTGGGTGAGGATGCAGGGCCGTGGGCTGCCAAGGGCCCAGGCTCACGGGCGGCAGTGTGTGCAGCTCAGCTGCTTTTAACAATCTTGGTGGATTTACGTTTCCCCATTTCTCAGGCTGGCAGGAGAGGGCAATCAGGGAAGGTTCACAGTCAGCCCGTGGGGACCCTTGAACCCTGTTCCATTTCCCAGATTTCAAATTGAGTGGAGCTCCCTGAAGACCTTCCAGAATTGATACAAATGAACAAGACCCCATTGGGCAAAACACAACCTGTAAAACTTCCGGTGAGGCTCAAGGTCGTTTCAAATATTTGCTTCTGGGCATACTGTCATGTGAGAGGAGCAAACGTAGTCTAAACCGACATCCAGGGAAAAGGTTTGCACCACCAACACCAGCCCCATCAGCTTCCCAAAAACAGAGGGGAGAAGTGTTTGTGTCATGGTTAGAGTCCACTTTTGTCAAACATGTCACATAAATGTTAGAGCGAAGAATCGGGGTTACAGAGTGTGCCTTACGCATGATCCCAGACTTCAAAGATGTATTATACGTACAGCCTTAGTGGCAAATAGAAATGTCTCCTGGGTGGGTTAGTCACTGGCAGAAATAGGAACCAAGGGCTGGTGCCAGACCCTTGAGGACCCCTGAGCAAGTCCCTTTGCCCTCGATGATTACAGTCTCCTCACCTGCCCAGTACGGTTGTCAGCCCACCTGATCGACCAGGTCCAGTGTAGCAGTGAGATCCACCACGACCCATCAGCCGAACCGCCCTTATTTCTCTTTCTCAGGGCTTGGTAGCTGTCAGAGAGGCTGACCAGAGGAAGTGAATCACTTCCTGTGGTCATTCTTCTGCCCACAGTTGTGCTATTTTTAACGATCTGCCTAAAAATCGTAAGTCCAGCTCTGGGTGGGTATATTATTTGTTTAACAAGTGCCCCCTAAATGAGGTGGAGGTGAAGGCAAAAATGGGTAGAACTGAGCCCCTGGGGAGGAGTCCACTGAAAAAAACTCTCCCGGAGAAAGACAACCTTTTTGTAACTTCTTTTGGAAAACGCGTCGCACAGAACAAGACTGGTCTTTTTAGAATCACTTCTTAAGAGTAATTTTCCACTGCCGATGGAGGAAACTAATGTTTAAAGCAAAACAGCTGTCCAGCTTTCACAGCGCCTATAGTAAATGCCCCAATAGGCCAGCGACCAGCCGGACCGGCTTTTGAAAGTCCTTCTGTCCTTTCTCTGTGCAATATCTTCCAGCTCAAAGGTGGTCCCATCATTTGTACAAAAATCTGTGAGTAATGAGACAAGAGATGGGAAAGGATTTCCCAAGAACTGTTTGCCTATTAAGCACAACTGCACTTCGCCATTGGATGAGGTCGCCTATCAGTGTGCTAGGGCTGCCACAGAAATGGACTGGTCGGCTTAAAAATGTGTTTTTTTGCAGCTCAAGAGGCCAGAAGCTCAAGATCAAGGTGTGGGCGGGGCTGGTTCCTCCTGAGGACTGAGGGACGGTCTGTTCCAGGCCGCTTTCCTTAGTGTGTAGACGGCCGTCTTCTCTCTGTGTCTTCACAGCACCTTCCCTGCAGGTGTGTCTGGGCCCTAATCTCCTCTTATGAGAACGCCAGTCACAGTGGATTAGAACCACCCAACGACCTCATTTTAACCTCATCCCTTCTGCAAAGACCCTATTTCCAAATAAGCTCACATTCTAAGGTACCGGAGGTTAGGGCCTCAACACCCATGACGGGTAGAAAGTCAGAGCATACGAAGAGCTACATGTTACGTTGCATTTCATGACACACCAGAGTCTTTGTCATTAAATATCTAACACCTCCAGTGTCTTCTGCCTGTTTATCCCCCGTGTGGATGTCACCCACCCAGAGAGAGGAAGCCCAACACAAACCCGAAAGGGTCCCACCCGCCGTGGGCACCAGTATTCGGAGGCCTGGTGTCCCGTGTTCTCACCAACAACACATCAAGCGCTCCTAACATTGGACTTCAGGAAGATCTGCAGCCCGAGGAGTTTTTATGAATTCATATGCACCACATATTCCGAAAGCTGTGCCATGAGCTGGGGGCGTCTGCTTCTCTCCGGAGATGCTGTGGAACCAGAGTCAGCAAACGTCTCCTGTGAAGGGCCAGAGAGGAGATATTTTACACTTTGTGGGCCGTCGGCCCCTCCCCAGCTTCCCGGCCCTGCTCCTGTGGCGTGGAAGCTGCCGTACGTACGTGAAAGGGTGGGGGCTGTGTATCAATAAAACTTTAATTTTTTTCAACATAGAAATTTGACTTTTTTATATTTTGCAAGTGTCACAGGATATTCTTCATCTGATTGGCTTCTGACCACCTGGCAATGTAGCACCATTCTTAGCTTACAGACCTTTTGAAAATGCAGCAGGTAAAATTTGGCCAAGGGTCCGAGTACGCTGACCAGTCACCATCATCATATGTCCGTTTCTCCCTTTTGGATCCTGACTTATCCCTCCTGGTCCATATTGACCAGCTGGTCACCACAGAGCCCTGAGTCCCTTTCCATTGATTTCCCCAAACGGTGTTGACTTAAATACATTCTACACAGCGGTGTCCAACCTTTTGGCTTCCCTGGGCCACACTGAAAAAATTATTATCCTGGACCACACATAAAATACACTAACGATAGCTGATGAACTAAAATAAAAAAATTTTAAAAAATCTCGTAATGTAAGAAAGTTTACAAATTGCTGTTGGGCCACATTCGAAGCTACCCCAGTCCACATGCAGCCCACAGACTGCGGGTTGGACAAGCTTGTTCTATGAGACGACAGCCGTGTGTCCAATGGGAACCTCCACAACTGCCTCCCAAGTCTTTGCTCACCTTGATCCGTGTCTCTGTTGGGATCAGGATTTCTCCTTGCTCTAGTGGGGGTGTGGGGCAGGTGTGAGAGCGGCAATGGTAGCAGAGCCATTTCTCACTTTGAGAGGAGCTGAGAACAGCTCTGCTATGGAGCCAGAGTGCGATGCAAAGACACTTCCTAGTAACCGGCCACCGTGCCCCCTCCAGCCTTCAGCAGCAGCCATCTCATTCCTCTCGAGCCATTTCATGCTCGATTTCATGTCACGCTGCTACACGGATGCAGATGGGTTCCTAGAACACTCACCTAGCGAGAAAAGCCTGGACTTCAGGGCCCACCCGCCAGAAGGCACTTGCGATGTTTTGGGGGGTCTCCTTCAGATGGTCTCACAGTTCCGAAGACTGGCAAGTCCTAGATCCAGATTCAGGCGTGGCCGGGATCTCCTGGGGAGGCCTAACTGGCTTGCCCATGGCCCCCTCCTCACTGTGTCCTTACGGGGCCTTTCCCCAGTGTGTGCCCAGGGGAGACAGAGAGGGAGCACTCTGGTGTCTCTGCTGAGAGGGACACTAATCCTAGCACACCCGGGCCCACCCTCTTGACCTCAGTTAGCCTTAACTACTTCCTCCAAGGCCCCAGCGCCAAGTATCTGAGACAAGTACCGCCCTGGGCCACGGTTGTTCTTCATTCCTTCCTGTGTTTATTCACTTCTTTCACACACGCTCACCAAAGTCTCCATGCACCCAGTGCTGGGCTCACAGTGGGGGAGCAAACAGCTGCCTCCCAAGGAGCTGGGGGAGGGCTCAGACCAGTAAACTCCCCCAAAGAACAAGAGAACATCATGTGATATGTCCCAAGACAAGAAGAAGTTGCTTTTCATTTGTGCCCAAGAATCTGGCTTGTCATGTCTGATAGAACGCCTATCCCCACCCCTTCTTTCAACTTTGCCAAATAGGGTGAGTGTCTTTCAGCTTTTGGAACAGCGACGTCCTCAACACTCTTAGCCTGCGTGTCCTTCCACCACTGAATTTAAGCAATATTCTTGCTGCTCTGTGTTGTTCGTACTATTAATAAGTCGTAACACTCACGGCCACAAGAGCTGGGAGCAAGCAGAAGGGTGGGTGTGATTTTTAAAATAAAAGAGTCTGAAGATATTCCTTCCCTGAATAACTGTAACATATCACAAAGAAGCCATTGTTTCTGCCTTCGCTAGCATCATTTTAGTATGTGGATCTCTACTTTTTCCCCCAGATTTGTTGCTAAAAAAAAAGTGCCCTAAGGAGGAAGAGACACGGGTGGGTATAGTCATTACGAGCTTGACATTTCTAAACTGGGCTTGACAGTGGAACTTTGAAAATATTTATCTATCAGAAAATAGTTTCAGCCATGGGCAATTTGGTGAAAAGGTTTAGCTGATGGAAAAACCATAACTCAGTGTGACTGGCTTTCATGTAAGATGTTCTTGAAGGCCACAGTGTAACCAGCGCTTCCAACAACCTGGAAAATTTAGACCCGCTTGGAAAAATAGCAGGGGTCTCGGGAGGTAGCCAGCTCACTGTCCGGAATCAGATAAATTTATGTGCTTTAGAGATTTGGGTTTTAATATTAGATTATAAATGAAAGCAGTGCTCGGGCTAAGTGTTTCAGCAGGTCTCTGCCTACACCCCGTTCTCCCGCCCCTCCGGAAGATGGGGGTGATTTTCCAAAATAAGGCGTTCTGCGGTGTCTACATGGGGCGCTTTCCCATTTTTAGTTCCACACAGAAGTGTGTCCTCCTGGGGCTCCTTTGCATCATTCAGAAAGGCTGGGCCCTGAGGGTGCTGGCCCACATCTGGGTATTTTTGTGCAGCTTTCAAGCCCACAAAAATGGCTTGCTGTCGGCCAGGCTGGCAGCATCACCGTCCGCCACGGCTGCACACAGCTCCCCACGCGGCGACCCCAAGAGGCAGCCCTGCGATTCTGAGGTGCTCCCTCCTGCTTCCAAAATACAGGCATCTAGATCCCATGAAGAAAATCTTCAGATCACACAGAAAAGGATGAAGGTGGAAGGAAAGAAGGATTTTGTAAAAAATAAATAAATAATAAATATAAAAGTAAGAGGGAAAGAGGGATTTAACAAGCATTTTCAATCAATGATATGCTGGGGCTTTTTCCTGGTCTCCCAAATATTGCCGCTTAGACTTCCAAACCATCTGGAAAAATCTTTCTTCTCGATGAAGCATAATCGTGCCAACTGTGAACTCTGCACCCTCTGACATTCACAAGAAAGCCTGTCATAATATGTAGCACTACGGGGAAAATTCATTTCTAACTTAGAGAATGATTCAGGCTTCTTTCATCTTCAGATAGCTCTGAAACCATGGGACCAGTATGCCAAGGGAATGGCATATCGTGGATTTATAAAAACGAATGCTCAGAACAACTGGATTTGAGGAGGCAAGTAAGCTCAAAAGAAAAAAATAAGAAAACATGAGGTCTGATTTGGGTGGGAGCTGAGAACATGTCACTCGTGTCATGAGAGATTGAGAGTCTGGTTAGCAGGGAAGAGGACATGACAGGTTTCGCCTCCCTGGGGGATCGGTAGTCAGGGGCATACCTCCAACGCCCCGGACCACAAGCCAGGAGACGCAGAGTGGCTGAGCAGCAATTACAGCTCATCGTGGGGAGAAGTTCTCCTGGTAATCAAATGAGACAACTTTTGAAAATAAAAATAGGAAGCCAACCCCAAAGCTGAACTGCTTGTTTGTGCAGGACATAGACCTCATAGGAGCATTGTGCCTTCGGGTTGTACTGATTCTGTTCTAGAAAGATGCTTCTAAGAGGTAGTGTACACTCAGCAGTGACATCCACAGCACAGACACCCAGGGGAAGAGCATTCAAACGTCAGCCAGGAAAACCCCCAATAACCCTACACCAAGCATCCATTAAGAGCTTGGCTGCGGGGACAGGGGTGACACAGATGAAGGGACAAGAACCATGGCCTTCCAGGAGTTTGCCTTCTTGTGCAGGCACTGAGCTGACCGAAGCCCCTGATGTCAAATGAAATGGACAGGCACAATGCAGGGATGTGAGGACACAGGCCACAGTTAAAAGGCTGGGGGCGAGGGTCCCAGCATGCTGAGAGTCCAGAAAAGGGGGCAGCTGGGGAAGGCTGGGCAGACACCGTGCAGAAGCTGATCAGTGCTAGAAGATGATGCGTGACACGACACCATCTCTGATACGTCTCTTACAGAAGCATCCGCAAAAAGGAATCGGTGGGGGTGCTCTGTGCTTTGGGCCTAAATCATAGGCAAGAACTTAACTGGGGTTGTGGGATCTCATATCCTTTGTATTGGTATGAAGTTACTAAAAATGTACAGCTTTGTCTGACATTCAGACACAATTGTCTGGTTTTGGGGGGTTTTTTTTAGTGTTTTTCTTGTACGAAAAAAATATCTCATTTACTTTTATTAGCATGGTTAGAATTGCTTCTAATATTTTATTTCTTTTTATGCTTCCTGGGTTGTTTTTTGAAATACTAAAATATATAAATAAACCAATCAGGGGAAGCCGGGATGGCTCAGTGGGTTAAGAGCTCACTTTGCAGCCCTGGGGACCAAGGATCAAATCCCAGCCCCGGCCCGTGTGAACCCATATGCTGAACTGGGGAGCTCCCCCAGTTTGGTTCTCACCAGGGTGAGACCCCGGCCCAGTTCCTGCCCTGTGCAGCCCCACGCCCACCTGTGGAATGAAACTATGTGGAAAAACCAATGATGTGCAACTATGAAAACTGTTCTGGGCCCTCCCCCTTCTCTCTGTCTCTGTGTGTCTCTCTCTGTCAAAAACAATAAAAATAAATCTTTAAAAAATAAATAAAAAATAAACCAATCAAAAGCATACATTTGAAGGATTCTCCTAGAGTTAACAGACCTAAGGCATCAAGAAATGGAATGGTACCACCCTCTAAGAATTTCCCCTTGTGACCCTTTTAGCCATTAGCTGTTCCTACACGTAACCATTAATCTAACTTCTTATGCCATAGACTCATTTTGCCTTTTTTTAACTTTATATATTGTATTTTCCATGTATAAGATGATACTTTTGTCTAAAATTGTTAGACCAAAAATTGGGGCTCATCTTATACACGGGAGTAACTTGTGTATTGATTTCTTAATGTTGCGTTAGGAAAGTAGGAGTCTTATACATGGAGGTGTCTTCTACACAGAAAAATACAGTAAATGGAATCATATAGCCATACTTGGCCCAATCTCATGCTTAAGAGATTCAGTTATAAGGTTGCATGTGATTGCACTTCATTCATTCTTACTGCTGTATAGTATTCCCTTTTTTGGAAATACCACAACCAATTTATCCTTCCCAGCACTGAAGAGCATTTAGACAGGTTCCTGTTTAGGGCTATTATGGCTAGTGCTATTACGACTATTCTTGTGTTTGTCGTGAACATATGTATGCTTTCGTCTTTGGCACACACCTAAAACTAGAATTGCCAGGTCACAGGGTTTGTGAGTTGTCAGATCTGGTAGGTTCTGCCAAGTAGCTTTCGAAACTAGTTGTACAAATTTATGTTCCCACCAGCAGTCAGAATGTCAGTCAGCAAAGAAACTCGAATGCTCCCTCAGGCAACAAATATATACTGAGAAACCTCTTCTCTACCAACCCAACATGGCTGAGAGCTTAAGCATTAAATACTTCTGTTGCTTTTTAAGGACAAAAGAGTCAGCTATACTATTCTTACAAGGAAGGAGACTAGACAGAAATGTGTTCTGATAAGCACTAAGGAATCCTTTCCAAGATGAATGAATAATGTAAAATAATAAAGGTCGATAAAATGGCACCAAATAACAGTTCAGAGTTACCAAGAGTGTGCCAGACGGTGGTTAGGGAACCAGATGCTTCCAGGAAACTATGGTCCTTGTTTTGAACTCAGCTGGCCAAAATCTGGGTAAAATTTTACATGTCAAACGCCCAGGGCAATCTGACAACAATGCTTAACCCATTTTGCAAAGAAGGATTGATTTCCTTGGATGCATCATGAGGAAAATGCTGATGAGAATTTTAAAACTCATGGGATGCATTTTTAATAATTTTCCAATTTTTCTCATTGATGCATCATTTTCTAGCATCACTCACTCAAAAAAAAAAAAATGCGTTGAAAGAAATTGAAAGTGAGCATCCAAACTGGCTAGAAACTTAGATTAAAAAAACAAAAAATCTTCTAAGCTGCAGGAAAATACAACAAAACTGCATTTATGAAGACACACCCTTGTGAATTGAAACCATGTCACAAACAATGATGTACAACTATGGCGGCTGCTCTGAGCCCTCCCTCCTTTTCTGTCTCTCACACACCTTTTCTCAAGCAATAAAATAAATCTTAAAAAAATAATAAAAATCAGATGCAGGCCCTGCCCCTGTCTCACCACCTCCACCCCACCGCCTGCACCACCAGAAGAGACCCCTTCCTGGCCCTGCCCCCCACTCCTCAAAACACAAGGCTCAGCACCTGGGGGTCCCCTTCTCCAAGGACAAGCTTCCTGCCCTTACACGTCTCAACACTCCAACACAAGAGGGACAGTGACACCCCTGTGATGGTTTTGAGTCCCCACTAAAACACAACCGCATGCACTGGTTCCAATTGCTTCATGCAGACACGTTATTACCTTTGGCACCATTGCTGCTAAGTATTCATCCTCTAAAAATTCAAAGTGAAAAATAATCTTTAAAGAGAAAAATAAAACAGCACATATCCTACCCAAAAGAAATATGAATTAACAAAGGCAACACACTCTATCTTTAAAGGAAAACTGCAGCAATGGCAACAGATAAGAACCTAAAAGTGGATGCTCACTAAAGAATTAATCTCAACCTTTTTCATCGATTTCACTTATTTTTTTATATTTTTTAATTCTAGCGGGCATCCAATATTATTTTGTATTAGTTGCAGGTGTGTACCATAGTGGTTAGACATTTATATAACTCACGAAGTAATCCCCCACTAAGTCTAGTACCCACCCAGTACCATACATGGTTATTACAATATTCCCTATGCTGTAGTTGGCATCCTCATGACTATTTTGTAGCTACCAAATCAACCTTTTTTTTTTTTAATGGTTACTGGCCATCAGAATCGGGTGTGAAAATTGGGTGAAGCGTGTTTTCTTGTGTCATGCTCTTTTCTGTGCTCGGAAGAATGTCAACCACACATGTTGAAAAGATTGTGTCAGAAATCACCTTTTCAAAAAGCGGGGTGAGACACGAGGTCTGACCACTAAGTCCGCGGACTGGCCCCGGGCGCTTGCATTGGCAGCGCTGTACACACAGCTCGGCCAGGCTTCCGAACCGCAGTGCATGGGTGTCTCACAGCCGGGTCCGCGCTGGCGTGTGGCGGCATGTTGAAGAGCAGCACGTTGTTGTTGCGTGCTTTTGTGTTGTATTGTGAGAATGTCAAGCTTGAATTAGAGCAACAAACAAACAGGAGGTTTCTTGTTCAGCTTGGCGAGAGTGCAAGTGAAATCAGGGACATGTCAATCCAAGCTGATGGGGATCGTGTCATGAACAAAACGGCCGTGTACAAATGGATGAAACGTTTTTTCTGAGGGGAGAGAAAGCGTCCCTGGAGAGGTCAGGGCTGCCAGTAACAAGCAGAACTGACAAAAACATGGCAAAAACTCATTGATTTGTGCATCAGAATGGTAGACTGACTGTGAGAAGCATAGCAGACCAAGCAAACATTGATAAACAGGAAGCTCTTCATTGACAATCTTGGCATGAGAAATCTGTGTGCAAAAATGGTCCCAAAGGAGCTCACCGACGAACAGAAGCAAAGGGGAGGCGAAGACCAGAGAGGGAGAGGAGGGGTCTTCCAGGCTAAGGGAGCAGAGCACATGGGTTAGAGAAGTTCAGCGGCTGCGGCTGGCGCTTAAGTTCCAATAGATGAGTAGTTCAAGTGACAGGGAAGGCAGGATCACGACTCTGAACTCCATCCATTGGGCCAAAAGGCACAATAGACGGCTTTTTCCGCAGAAAAGTGGCACGATCAGCTTTGCATTTTAGAAGGATAGGTAGCGTAAGTGTAGAGTAGCACTAAGTGGAGTGTCAGGGTGGGGAACCTTCAGGGGCCTTCGGAACGGTCCTGGAAGGCGTGTTGGGGCCTGAATCAGCCGTCACGCAGCTGAAAGCAAGGCGGTGGTGTTCACCACGGGTTGACCAGCACTGATCAGCACGGGGGGTCCGGGCCATTGAGAGGAAGCGGTAAGCCAGCAGCAGCAAGGGAAAGGGCTTAGGAGAGCAGACCCCAGTTTAGCAAAACGACCATGAATAAAAGAGCAAACGCTGATCCAACCTGGGGAACGCGAGAGCGTGCGTGAAGAAGAGGTTCACACGTACGTGACTTCAAGACGTCTACTTCTGCTCCCCTATGCTTTCTCAACTTCCCCCCACGAACATCACTTGCTTTTAAGGAAAGAAAAATCAGTAGGATGCTATTTTAAGGGGAGAAGATGTAGTCGTCCGTGAAAAGAGGGAACCATGATTCAGAGATCAGCGTGATGGGGTGGCGGTGAGAGACCGTGGGGCCGGCAGCGAGTTCTGGGGCCCCAGGGCTGTCACCTGGCCGTTCCTACCAAGGACACACACTGGCAGCTGGATACACCGCGGCTGTTCAGGCTGCCCCTGGCTACACGCACAGTGGGACTCTTCAGACCGTGTTCCTTTTCGGGAAGGCCCAGCGCCACACCGTGCTGATGGCACCACCACGCCCTGGTGTATTTGTCTGCGTGTCCTTCACCGAGATGCACGAGGCCTCTCTGAGTCTGCGGCGGGTGGGAGGGAGGGGACGGAGAGAGGTGTCTTCTACCGCAGGTCCCTGACATCTGCTCCCTTCTCACCTCCAGAGCCAGCTAGGTATGACTGTGCTCGTTTTCAGTTTAAAAAAAACTGAGACTCAACCAGATCCAGTCACGTGCCCCAAATCACAGCGCTCGCCAGTGGCAGGGCCTGGACTTGACCGGCCACCTCCCAGGCTGTACAGGCGGTGAAATGCAGGACGTGGTTCCCAAGGTGGGTGGATGGAGAACCACCTCCTGGATCAAACGGCAGCCCCACCGCTTCTGAGCTGCATGCGTGACCTTGGGAAAGGTAGGAGTGTCGCCAGACCTGCACCTGGGAGCTGGGCTCTATGTGAGAGTCTCTCCTACCCGGGGTCCTTGGGAGACAGGACAGCCGAATCGGGGGACTCGTGGAAGGGACTGGGAGGGTTGTGTTCTTCCCACCCACCCCCCTCTGCCTATCCAGGGGCTCCAGAGCCCCAGCCCGGGGAGTCCTGGGGGCGCTTGGCCCACCGGTTTCCTTGGGGACCCTCCAAGATGGCGGCTTGTCTGAGGTGAAGAGGTAGGGAGACGATTCCGGCTGACATGTCGGATCACTGCATTTCTCACTTGGGGACTGAGCTGTCGGCAACACCCGAGCTGCTTCTTTTCAGCAGTGCAAGTGCCTGGCACGAGCCCTGGGCAGCCCTACAACCTCACTGAAGTCCAACCAAGTGCCCCAAGTGTCACCGAGTCACTCATCACCTAGTTACAGAGACAAGAAAACTACTGATGGGCAGAGACAGCTGAGGCAAAGGAGGAGGAAGCAGACATGGGGGGTGGGTGGCGAGGTCACAAAGCTGGCTGGGGGTGGGGGGGGAGTCCTGCTGGGACTGTCGCCCTTGCTAAGGTCTGGTCCTTAGGTTCCCAGCTCGTCCCGGTGGTTTGTCAGCCTAGAACCTCCCAGGCTATTGCTGCATCCGCTTCTGTGTGACCATCAGGTGGCTGAGGACCGCCCACCCCCAGGCAAACATGCAGGGACGTGAGTGATCACTGAGAGCCACTGGGCCAGCTTGCAGTCCTCAGAATCTGCTGCCTGTGCTCGTCACATGGGACGTGCCTGCCTGCGTCCCCCCTGACGGGCTTCCCTGCGGCCCAGACCCCACACTTCCCACGGCGGCCAGCGCCCTGTCTCCCCAGGAGGCGTTGCCAAAGTGCTGTCATCCTACAGACATGCTATCGCATGGGACGCCTTCCCCGGGGCACCGGGGGGTGGCTGATTTCAGGTGACGGGTAAATGGTAACATAAACTAGTTAGAGAGCTCACCGAGACCAGGGGCGTAAAGAGGTCGGGCTGTGGAAGGCTCTAGAAACGAGACATCCTCTCCGGGAGGCGGAACGTGCATCCCTCTTCATGTCAAGCTCTGAGACCCACTTCAGGACGGTGGACTGGCCTCGTCGCTCATGTGTCCCGGATTCGGGGAGGCCGGTGGACGGATGAGTGACAGCGGTGGGAAGAACCCAACAGTGGGGCGCTGTGGGCTGGGGGCTGGCCTGGGCAGGGCCAAGACGGGCACAGCACACAGTGGCACAGGGTCCACCTCCACAGTGACACACAGGACGCGTCGCTATTTCCCGCAGACCAGATGTGGGCGCGGTGGGAGAGACAGCGTTCTTAGAGTCTGCCCAGGGGAGCCTTCTGGAAGGCGCTGGGGCCACAACAGGGAGTCTGAGACAGTGGACGCCCTATACCCAGAGGCCGGGCAGTGCAGCAGCAGGAAACCTGCACAACCCGCCTCCTGGAAGGGCAGGTGACAGCCATGGTTCCTCACAGACCAAGGGTCAGCGGCAGACTCAGGGCCAAGTCCCCCGCATTCCTCCCCAGGCCTCGTTATCCTGGACCAGCAAGTGGCAGTGACGAGCGATGACGTCAGGCAGGAGTGGCGAGCCAAGGCCTTGAGCGCCGGTCACCCCTCCGTTGTCAGGTAAGCACCTGTGAAGACAGGGCAGTAGGGGCGGGACCCAGAGTGCCAGCAGGCAGCCGAGCACTGAGAGAAGCAAGTGGTGCTGACGCGAATGCGATGCCCTCGGTCATGGCGAATCCGATGGAACAGGCCTTACCGGCCAGCCTGCGACCTAACGGGCGCCGGCAGAGGCGGACCTGGAGCTCCTGGTGTGTCTGAGGCTCAGCTGGTTGCCGGCGGGTGTTGCACGTAGACTCACGCCTAGATCACTCGGGGTTTGAGCAGAGATACGGGAGCAGTAGAAGTGGTAGGGACAGCCGGGGGTTAGGGTGGGACTAAACTATGCCAAGTGGGGACAGCTGCTTAAACCAGCCTGCTGCCTTTGCATCCGGTATGGGAGCTTGAGGTCTGCAAGGCAAGCAGTCAGGTTGGGACAGTTAAAAGCCATCTACATGGGGGAAGCTGGGATCGCTCAGGGCTTGGGTGCTCGTCTTGCAGCCCCGAGGTCCGGGATCGAGTCCCTTGGCCTGGCCCGTGCAGGCCCATGCACTGACCTGGGGTGTGCCCCCAGCTTGGTTCTCGTGGAGGCGTGCTTCCCATGCAGGAGGCCCCCAGCCGGTTCCTGCCCTATGTGGCCCCACACCCATCTGTGGAGTGAAACTGTCTCGAAAATTGAGGATGTACAACTATGGACACTGCTCGGGGCCCTCCCCCTTCTCTCTCTCTCTGTCTCTCTCTCTCTCTGTCAAAAACAATAATAATAAATCTTAAGGAAAAAAAAGGGATCTACAGAAAACTAGAGAGAAACACAGTAAGACCAGAGGCTAATTTTCCCTGCAGAAAAGAGAGTTCCATGTTTGGGGGTGGCTGATGGGGTTCCATAGACCCCTCAGAAGGCCCGAGGCCCCAAATTCTTCCTGGAGGTAGACTTTGATGGAGGGGGGAAAGAAAGAAAACATTTAAATCAAGCATCCCAGACCCAAATCCAATAGAGCAAGGCCAGCACAGGAAGTGGGAGCGTCTGTCACCTGCCTCCTTGTCCTGTCACAGGTGACAAATCATGCAGAGTCATGGGGCCTTCAACACAGGAGGGAACCCCACCAGCACACGGGCTGTCCTTGACACAGCCATTCACAGAGAGAGTCCAAAATGCTCAGAGCACCTTATCCCATGTGTCTGAGGTCAGCTTCAGACTTTGCACTGTGACCAATACCCCTGGAAGATTCTGAGGGGTCCCAGGGGGGCAGGGGAGCATCATTATTCCCGTCATAGGAACAAGGGGTGGGAACACAGCTGGCTGAAATGACTGTCCCAAGCCCACAACTACGGAGCAACACAGAGGGGTCTCCATACCCTGCCCCACCCTGTCCCCACTCCCTCCCCATGAGAACCACACCACAGTCACCTGCAACCCCAGCAAACCGTGTGAATGAATGAATGAACGAATGAATGAATGAATGAACGAATGAATGAATGAATGAACGAATGAATGAATTCCCGCGGGCCCACTGCGGGCATGTTGCCCTATATCCCTGTGGGGACCGAGGTTCATAGCAGAATCCACATGCAGGGACCAAGGTGGGTAGCAGGAGACCTCAGGAGTGAGCGACAGCTTTGTGTTGCTCGCTAAGGTCGTGGCTCTTGCATAATTGCTTTTGGAAGAAGAAGGCCTGTATCTTCCTATGTTTATTTTGAAATATCCACTCTTCACTGAGATCCAGAAGGCACAGACAGGCGAGACGAGGGGTAGACTTGGCACTTCTTGTCCTCAAGCCTGCTTCTCCGATGGCCCTGTGGGAGCCGGCGCATCCGACAACTAGACACGCCCGGGACACCTCACAGCTGGGAGACGCACTGTGTTCGGCTTAACAGGTTCTATCGTCACTCTTTCAATCAGGCCAAAAGCCAAACACACCTTTCCCATTCTCTTGCATCCAGAGGGCAAGTCTTTAATTCGGGAGCACGCCTCACACGCCGGGGTTCCTGGTACAGCAGTACAAACGGATGCTTTCCTTACACCCCTTCATCCAGCCGATTCCACTGATGTGCTGAGGGACACCTCCCAGCCCCAACAAAATGAGCCTGGAGGCTGTGACGACCTCGGTCCCTCTGCCGTGAGATGGCAGAGGGCACACAGAACACGTTTATCAGCTGGCCCGGGGCTCGGGGTCCGCTGCCTGCCCAACCCAGCGATTACACTTTGCAGTTACCCCGATTAAAAAGTGTTTAAACATCTGTGACTTCAAGGATACTTAAAAAGTCATACATTAAAAACTGGGGGAGAAGGAACTCAAGTGGAGAGAGCGAGCAGACAACTGAAAGGCCTGTAGAAATAGAGAAGCCATATTTTTTTCATTTCTGAAACGACCCCTTGACAACTTAAAAATAAGCACCAATTCAGGTGTCCAGGGTGTAAGATAAATCTGAGTAAGCTTAACGCAAATCGGGCAGGAGTCCATAAAGAACGGAGTCTCCTCACCCTCTTACTTCTAAGCCGTCTCAGTTTGCTTGGCCTGGGCTTTTCGTGAAGGTGGGCTGCCCAGGCTGCTCAGGGGGAGCAGGGCTCCGGAAGCCAAAGCCCCCTCCTCACCAGCCCTGTGCTCACTGGGCTGGGCGGTACCAGAAATGGACCAGGACACTGAGAACCGGACCCGCAGAAGATCATTTTCTTGAGCCTGGTTACTTAGAGAAGAAATTTGTCAGCTTTCTGTCATTATTGCTCATCATTAGCAACGATTGTATCACTGATGCTCCACATTCTGACACTGACTTTCATCCATAAAAATGGGGTGGCCTCTTTCACGTGCACAATATAGTTTAAGCATATGCTAACCCACAGCATAGTCAGCCACACCGAGCTCTAAGGAGAGCTAATTTCCAGAATTAAAGAACTTGGCCGTCACCCCGTATGTAACGGGGGAAGGGCGGAAGCATGTGAACACAGATGCCTGAATCGGTTCTGTCCCTTATTTATATCAACGCGCATCTACGTGTCACGGGCTCACCACGCTATTTTGACAGCCACACTTTTATAAAGCCCCCTCCCCGGTGGAGACCCAAAAACCTTAATGTGTTAAAACTTGTCGTTTAACAACGACCTTCGCTACTCAGCTCAGAAATCCATTTTCTAGTTTGCGTACAGGTGACGGTGCAGGTGTGGGCCAAGGGGGTCGGATAAGTAAGCAGCAGAATGTGTGTAATTTGTGTGGTGTGTGCTCACCTCCCTCCCCTTTTCCTGTCTGGACAGAAAACCAGCTTCCTCCCTTGATCTCTTTTGAAATGACAGGGGACTTCAGCTCTGGCTCTCCTGGGTGTGTGTGTCCCCGTGAGTGGCAGAAACTCAGGGCTGAGTCTCAAGGGCCCTGGTTCCACCTCTCACAGTGACCTTCAGGAAGACACTGGGTCCCTTCCTTCCTGTCCCCTAGCAGTAGGATGGGGAGAATGACACCCTCACCTCACCCCACAAACATTGTCAGGTCTGCCTATAACATGTACAGGCAACTGTGTGCCATTTTCTATGATGAGCCCGCTTGGCAAATTCCGTGTTTCGGTAACAAATTTAAAAAATAAATAAAAACGAGAATCTGTAACCAGAGACCTATGAAGATGCTTTACCGTTATTCCCACAGAATCCACAGATTCCAAGGACAGAGGCTTGAGCAGCCAGTGGTATTTTTTGGAAAGACTGCTGTTACATTTTCCTAATTTACAAATAAAGACATGATTTATTTTATTTTATTTTTATTTTTTTGCTAGTGTAAATTGACTTATGTATTTATTGAGAATGGAATAGAAGCTAATGGAATTGCAATTTAGATTAGATATAAAAGGAATTCCACAGATAAGAAAACACATGCTTTCTTCTCTCCATTCCCCCTAAGAGAATTTATTTATTTATTTATTTATTTATTTTTATTATTATTTTTTTTTATTGTTAAACTTAATGGGGTGACAATTAGACAGTTTCCAGATGTACAAGTCCACATCACATCACCCATGCATCACATTAATGGTTTATTTTTTAATTGAAAAGGGTAAGATACATTGTCACTCCAAACAAAACAGAACAATCCTTAATATTTTTAAATTATGTCCTGTGGTCTACATCTATGAAGATGTTTTGTTTTTTTTTTCTTACCCAGTTTCATTCACAACATGTATAAATCTGTGTTGCTGCTGCTATTTCCTTGGTGTACGTTCCCAAGAGTGAAATGACTTGGACAAAAGGCAGGAACTTCACGAAGCCTCGCCCTGAATTCTTTTGAGGAAACCTGCTCCGGTTTACAAGTCGCCACCGGTAGGAACCGGGAGCCCCGCTCTCATAGCAGCCTCCCGAGCACCGAGGGTGACCATTTCAAACTCCTTCCCAAACTTCCTTTCTTCAATTATTGAAGCTGAATTATATTTTCCTATCCCGTTGGCCATCACTGGGTCTTATTTTGCAAACTGTCTTACTCAGAAATGCTTTGAGCCACAGAGGCGAGAAAAATCTGACTTACAATAATGGAAGCCACGTAGAGCTTCTTTCAGACACGTCCCAAAACATAGCCACGTGGCCACCTGCCTGTTCCCTATGATTGTGACTCACCCAGCAGGACCCCTCTCAGTTTCTAAATGGCTCCTCCAAGGCACCGTGGACTCCTTAAACCCCAACTTTCTCCCTTTCCTTCCATGATAACGACGTAAAGGCCAAGCAAAAATATGCATAATCTTTACACTACCCTCCCCAGATGGTTTTCCTTGCCCTGCCTCCTCTTCAGTGTGACGAGTGATGGATCTAGAAGAACATCAGTCATTAAAAGGCATCTCTATTGCAAGCTTCTGCGTGGCTTCATGTCTCCGTGGTGGCCAGATGCGCAGGAGAGAACAGTTGGAGATTGGAGGGTCCACCCCCTTCACAGGACGGGTCATTCCCATCGCCTCCCAAGGAGCTGCCTTGAGGGCATTGTGGGGCCTCCCCCCTCTAACCTCTCTGTCACCTGAGGCAGAAGGTGCTGAGAATCCTAAACTGGGGACCCACGCCGTAGAATTCCAAAATGCTAAGGCTGAGGCCCTAATGCTAAGGCCCTAGGCTTCCCCTGACCAACTTTTTAATTTTAAAAACTAAAATTCCAGGGGATGCTGGGAGAGCTCAGCGGTTGAGCAATTGCCTCACAATCATGAGGTTTGGGGTTCAAATCCAGCCCATGAAAACCCATGTGCTGGACTGCGGAGCAACTGGTAGCTGCTGGGCTGGCTCCCCAGTGGAGGTTCTCACCTCCCGTGCGGGAGGCCCCAGTTCAGTCCCCGCCCCACGCGGCCCCACATCCACCTGTGTGGAATGAAACCATATCACACCTATCCATGTACAACTATGGGGACTGCTCTGGGCCTGCCCTCCTCCTTTCTCTCTCACCTTCTCTCAAATAATAAAAAACAAATCTTAAAAAAAACAACACACACACAAACTAAGATTCCAAGGCCCAAAGAACACAAGGTGCCCAGACCTCGCCTCCCAATTGTTTTGTTATGTTCCGTGAAACAATATAACTTGTTTGTGCTCTTAACTATGTTGGACTAGAATTGACCAATAAACAAACAAACAAATAAAAACACAGTGGGGCATTTATGTGTTCTATGCTCAACCAATCTAACGATAATAAAACAGGAAGACCATCAGACCAGAATAAAATACCCGCACCTTTGCCACTGGCTCTCCCCCGCGGCCACCTCAGGCCAAGCCCCAGCCCCAGTGCCAGTCTCTGCACATCCGCTCCACCCAGCTCTTAACACAAAGTCCTGTCCACCCCATGGTGGCGTTTGGGCGTTTGCAAGGGGCACTTGTAAGAAGCCTACAGAAACTAAGGTGACCAGACGTCCCGCTTTTGGCGGGACAGTCCAATGTTTAACAATTTGTCCCACGTCCCGCAGTGTTTTTAAAAAGTCCCGATGTTTGGAAAGAATGCACGACAAGCTAGGGAACGGCGGGAGATAGACCCAATTTTTAATCAAGAACCCCCTCCCCCCCAGTCAATGGTGTCCCGCTTTACCAGTGTTAACATCTGGTCACCTTAACAGAAACTCTTAAGTCATCACATTCACACCTTCGAAAGCGCATGTACCAGGAGTTCACACTCCTCCACACCCCGCCCCAGGGCCCTGCGGCTACTCAGAAGAGGTGGGATGGAAAGACCTTTCGGCTTTGTTTTTATTTTCTGTTTTTATTCAGAAGAAAGCTCAAGGGAGCAATCGAGGAATCTTCTTACCTAAAAAGAAGTTTCAAAAACACAATGAGTGACGTAAAGGAGCTCATTAAGTCATAGAGATATCAGAAGACACTCAATAACCAAGTGAAGCCTCATTCTTTTTCTTTAAGATTTATTTTGTTGTTTTTGACAGAGAGACAGAGAGAAGTGGGAGGGCCCAAAACAGTCTCCATAGTTGTGTGTCATCAGTTTTCAACATGGTTTCCTTCCACACAGGTGGGCGGGGAGCCACATAGGGGAGTACTGGGCTGGGGGCCTCCCTCATGGGAAGCTCACCCCATGGAGGTCACACCCCAGTTCAGCATATGGATTCCCATGGGCCGGGATTCGATCCTCAGACCCCGGGGCTGCAAAGTGAGCACCCAACCTGCTGAGCCCTCCTGGCTTCACCAAACCTCATTCTTAAGAGCGGAGGAGAGTCTTAAGCCCAAGCAATACTGAGCTGAATTACAGCTGATGGATCTCCTCCGTTTCAAAGGGAGGAATGACTTTACTGCCCCAGCTAAGCCTCAGGAATCCGCGATGCCTGCCACACAGGATGCAAGCAGGGAACTGATTCCCATTTCTGGGCATTCATCCGTGGCGGGAAAATGTGATCCTCTGAAGATCGCCAAGGAAATTGTGTCCATTCACATTATTGCCGAATGTACCATACTTTCTGAAGCTATGAGACCTTTTTCTTGTTAAAGTCATTTATCATCAACCATCAGCACCCTCGTTATGGTCCTCGTAGTAAAAGCAACATCTCTTGAGTCCCAGCTCTGCCTTCAGGCAAACTGGGTCTTGCTGGAACAAAGTCCCCCTGAAGCCGTGGACCCTGCCCGGGCTGAACCCAGTTCAGCCCCTCAGCTCTTGCACACACCCCACCTTATTCAACGGGGTTCTTCATGGCCCGGTAGAAACATGCCTAGCATTTGGGCTTTTATTAAAGGCGTGGTGTGTTTGGCGATATATTTCCCGCTGCGTCTGTTGAATGCGTCTGTAAAGCAACTAAGTCCCCCTGGCACTCTGGTCAATGTACATCCTGGGGATTGGCATTTGGACTCAGTGGACCCAATGGAACACGAGCCAATCCATTGCAGCAGGCTTGGCCATGTTCTGACGGTGCCGGTCACACAGCGGAGCTACGGATGTCAGCAGCGATCGGAATGTGTAAGTCACTGGCCGTTGCGCTTGGTTGTCCTTTGCATCCACACACGGATCAAGGAGGTGATGTGCTAGCGGCCCCCGTCAGCCTCACCTCCCAGCAACCGCCACCCACCTGCACAGGGGCTGACAAGACAACCCAGAGGCCACTGTGGAAATGACCGTGTGCCTCCGGGGTCTGGATCACAGAAGACACGCGGGTTTCACCACGCTCTCCCCGGGATCACGCGCTTGGGGAGAAGGCAGTCATAGTGTCCCAGGGACTCCCACGGGGCCCCCCAAGAGGCCCAGGGAGACGGGAAACCAGCCAACAACCAGCGACGCGGGGGACCCGTGCGTCAGCAGTGTGAGTAGCAGGCCCTCCGACTTCAGTCAAACCCTCAGAAAACGGCTGTCCCCGCCAACAGGACAGGAATCTCACGAGGGGCCCCAAACCAGCACTTCCCCACACCGCCATCTCCAACGTGTCACCTCTCGAACTGCAAGAGGTTGTGACAAATGGGTTATTTTAATCACCAAGGAGTGGCCATGTGCTGGAGCAGCCGCGGGGGCCGCTGCAGCTGGGTCCCGCTGGGGGCATCTGGGAGACGCTGTAGAGATGCATCCACGTGGCCCCCACGGAGAGCGAGGAGCTGGGCGATCAGCACGGACCCCCGGCCAGCAGGGCCAGCGCTCCCGCGTCCCGGCTGCCTGCGCGCATCCCAGTGGGCCGGGCAGTCCAGCAGGGCTTCACAGGAAGCGGCCTCCATGTCAAAGATGGTGTCCAAGGACCCCAACGGCCTCTGTAACAAGCAACTTCGGAGCTAAACGGTGCAGGAAGTCGATTTTAAGTATGGCAAGAATGGGGGTTCCTACTAATTATTTATGGGCCAGGGGCCCTGCTTGGGATGATTCTGAACAACTAAGAATTGTCTCCCCCAGCGTGCTGGCTTGAGCTAGTTTGGAACAACTTGGCTGTGACCTACCCAGTGCCCCCCGAGGAGTACACACAGACGACAGGGCTCGACAGGACCGTCTCAGCGTCGCTTTTTGTAGACATGCCCAACAATCGCTTTCTGAAGAAAAAAGCAAGATCGCCAATAATTCACAACAGCTGGGGCTCGATTCCCATCCATTCCTCACACTTTTCCGCCGAGTGTTGAAAGGAGCGTAAAATCAGCCCAGCCCCGTTGGAACATTTTGTCATGAAGTAACAGAGACGCGTTCCAAAAGGAAGGACGGACGACCACGTGCCTCCCTGCACCCCGAAGACGCAGACACCACAAGCCAGCGAGAGGCTAGAGGTCAAAACGAGAGCCTGGGACTCTTGTCGACAAGACGTACAGGTAAGGGAGCAGGGCGGTGAGAAAAATCTAAGAAGGACGACAGGAAGGAAAGGAGTGGGGGAGGAGGGAGGAAGGGGGGAGGGCAGAAGGTTTATCGTCCCTTCCCTTCCCTTCCCTTCCTCTCCTCTCCTTTCCCTTCCTCCTTCCTTCTTCCCTTTCTTTACAATACCCTATGGAGTACTTCATCACACCTGACTTTGGGTCGGCCCACAGTTAGCGCTCTGGAATAGAGAAGCCACATTATTAACACTTATTTCAGATGCAGGTAACCCTAGAGGAGAGGATCAGAGAGAAAGATCTGGAAGTGGAGGGGAGGACCTCAGTTCTTTCAGAAACACCTTTGCTAACTTTTCAAGATACCTCCTACATGAGTGTCCCAGCACCACCATAACGATCACCACGAACTGGGTGGCTTAAAACAGCAGAAATGGGGCCTTCCCAGGTCTGGTGGCCAGGAGTCTGAGAGCGGGGCCTTGGCGGGGCAGTGCTCCCTCTGACGTCTCCAGGAGGGGTCCGCCCTGCCGCCTCCAGCTTCGGGGGGTGGCTGGCAGCCCTGGATGTCCCCTGTGGACTGCTCGCTTTGGTCTCTGCCTCTGTCATCACATGGTGTTCTCCTGTATGTCTATGTCCGTCTGGGTCCAAATTTCCTCTTCTTATAAGGACACCAGTTACTGGATTAGAGCCCATCCTAAACCAATATGACCTCCTGTTAACATGATGACATCTACAAAAATCGTTTTCAAAGAAGGTCACAGTCCCAGGTACCTGGGTAGATAGAGCTTTAACGTACCTTTCTGGCTGCCACAATCTGACCCATAATACGTCCTCAAACCACACTGTATCAACATACAGAGCTGACACAATCTGACCCATAATATCTCCACAAATCACACTGTATCAATCACACTGTATCAACAATCACACTGTATCAGCATTTACAGCTGACACAATCTGACCCATACGTAACACATCCTCAAATCACACTGTATCAACATACAGAGCTGACACAATCTGACCCATAATATCTCCACAAATCACACTATATCAACATACAGAGCTGACACAATCTGACCCATAACACCTCCTCAAACCACACTGTATCAACAGCCATTCAGTCACACCCGTCATACATAAGAAACACTTACAACTGTACCTGTGATGTCAAATGACTGCAGGGTGATGAGAGAGTAACAGCTCACCCCCCAAAATTATGTCCACCCCGCACTTGGCTGCCTGAGTCTTGTGGCCCCACTGTGTGCGTTCCCCTGGTGTGTGCAGCCACCGGCATTTGGAAGACTGACTTCGAGAGCAGCTAGAAGGGAATTAGCGAAGCAATCTGCTGCTGATGGCGCCTGTCGGGGAGGCTCAGCCAGGCTTCATCCGGCTGTGAGGCCCTGGACGTGTCCTCCAAGCCCCTGGCCGAGCCCCGTCAGCTGCATCCCAGCTGGGCCGGCTGCGAGCAGCACAGCTGCGGAAATCAGCACTGACCACTTTGTACCTGCAAAGGCCATTCCATAGCAGCTTCGAGACCTTTCTGTTTGGCCTCCTAGTGATGGAGAGGCTGGTTGAATTTAGCTGCAAAAATTCAGCCTTGCTGGTGAGATTAGCCAGCAAAGCTGTAAGTCGCTTCCGATGTCACAAGAAGCAAAAAAAAGTCCGTTTTTACTTCAGCATGTGCTAATTTGTTGATTCTATCCTTTAATTCCCTGCAGGACAAATCAGCCTTGCTTGAACTCCTCTGGAAAAGGAAGCAGTACCTGTTCAGAAAAGCACGCTATTTCTGAGGCGAGGGAAATAGCACTTTGAGCTACAAACATTTCCAGTAATGGTCTTTCATTGATAATATCTACTAATAAAAATACAATAAAGGTCTTAGGCTTGTGGAAACCTGAGCCATGGAGATTTTTATTTGAAATACCCAGATTTGGGGAAGCCGGGGTGGCTCAGTGGGTTAAGCGCTCACTTTACAGAGCCGGGGACCCAGGATCGAATCCCGGCCCCGGCCTGTGCGGAACCATATGCTGAGCTGGGAGATCCCCTAGTTCAGTTCTCTCTCTGTCTCTGTCTCTCTCTCTCTCTCTCTCTCTCTCTCAAAAATAAAAATAAATAAATAAATAAATAAAAATAAACACTAAATAAAAAAAAAATTAAAAAAAAAAAAAAAGAAATACCCGGATTTAACTTCTCTCAGAATGGATCCCCCTCAAAACTGTCTCTCTGAAATGCTAGGTCCTTTTTCCACCGTGAACGTCCAGGGAGCAAAACAGTCCTCAAGAAGGCTTTTGAAGTGGCTTCTTGGAGCCACCTTTTTATTTCCACAGTAATTTCACTCACCTTGGCAACTCATTTTATTCGTCAGATTAGTCACTAACCAACTTCTGTTTGTTTCGAAAGGCTGAGCTCATCCTCACAGGGGCTGAGCTGCCACCCCTGTTATGTTCCAAACCTGAGAAAATGGGACTGGGGGTTGCTTTGTTTGCTTCTGAGTAACTGTGCAAATGCACAAGAGAGCCCCTTAGAAGAGGTCCGTTTTTATCCAGAAATGTAGTCTCTAATACCTTTAGTGCTTGTTAAGGCGTCTGGGTTTTACAATCCCACGATCGGTGACCAAACCTGCCTGGTTTTCAAAGACAAAGCGAAACGCAGGACACGTGAGGAGCCGAATCCTGCTACAGCCCCGCTTCAGAGCCACCAAAAGCCACTTGTACCGGAGGGGACCCCAGCGCCCCCCTAATGGCTTTCTGGTGACTGTCACAGAGCCTGAAACACACTGTTAGAGTCACCGCTGCAGGTGTCAGTGTGCCCAGAGGGTTTGCTGGGACGCGTGGACGGATTGTGATGAAGCGACCCGGTAACACCTTGTGTTATCTTGGTCCAATGAACTGGGAAGCAGAGAGCAAGAACCTGCTTAAAGGACGGGGGATGAGGAGTGGCTCAGGCGAGGTAGAAACAGTAACGCTTAGGTGTTGAGCTGCTGGGCAGTTAGGAGGCAGCCTAAGGCCCGGGGGCCACGGCTGAGGAACATACCGGAGGGAGCACAGGACGGCTGAGCCGGTGCAGTCAGGCCGGGGCCAGGGTCGCTGGGAGCCTCTCGGGGTAGAGTTTTATGATAATATTACCCAGGAGTGCAGCTCACATGCAGTGGTTTCTATCCCAGACTTTTTCTTCCTTTCTTTCTTTCTTTCTTTTAATGCAAATGTGTGGCTCAAATATGTGTTGCAAAGTTGGGACCGTGCAATTGGACATTTCGTCTCTGAGAACGTAATTTGTAAGGTCTCCACCACATGCCATTGAACAAGTTGCCTTAGCTTATTTAGACATGCCCTTACGTTGAAACAGGGAGCTTTTTGCCTCAAACTTTGTGGAGTAAATATGTGCCTAAATCTCTGTCTGCATCACTGGACTGTTTCCTTAGGACCAATTCCTAGAGGCAGAAGGCGGGGCCCGAGGGCAAGCATGCGTGTGGCTAATGCTTCCAAATGCTGCTCCTGAAAGGTGTGACGAATATTCACTCCCACCAGGGGCGATAGAGCCCCTGGCCTTTATTGCTGGAGGTTTCTTGGGGTCATCATGCAGCCCTCCCAGTGCAGACAAACCCTGATTTTACAGGCGAGAAAAAGTCAGGCCCATATCAGCTGGGAGACTATTTGCCGTAAGCACAACAAGTCGTATTTCCTCAGAAATAGGAGGTGGTAGAGCAAGAACCAGGTGACAGCCACTTAGCAGAGGTGTCCCAGCCCAGGTAGTCAGCTCTCCACCTCCCCTCGCCCAATCCCACCGCACCCCAGCCCCGACTCTCTTGCACAGCAGATACTGTACTACGTCTTCATGATTCCAAAAACCCCTTGGAAACCACCAGAACATTTCCAAATCATGGTCAAATTATGATTTCTCTCACCCACACACTTACCAATGACCCACGTGATGAGGATCCGGCTCCTCATTACAAAGATCCAACACCAATACCATGTTCTGGCCTCAAGTTGCTCAAAGAAAAGCCGCTGCTTTTGCACCTAAAATAAAAATAAGGGGGTGGCTCAGCGGGTTGAGTTTATGCTCTGCAGCCCCAGGGACAGAGGATCGAATCCTGGGCCTGTCCTGTGGGGACCCATGTGCTGAACTGGGGTGTAGCTCCCATGCGGGAGGCCCCCAGTTCAGTTCCCGCCCTGCACGGCCCCCGCCCACCTGTGTGGAATGAAACCATGTGGAAAACTGATGACGCACAACTATGGAGACGGCTCTGGGCCCTCCCCCTTCTCTCTGTCTGTGAAAAACAATAAAAATAACTCTTTAAAATAAAAAGAATAATAAATTTGGCAGCTGTCAGGAAGTCATAGGTAAACCCCAAACACAGGTCTTGGTCTTCTGCCTTCCTCTTAAAACAAACCTTGACTTTTAGTCTCTGCAGCAGTTTGGGTCGTATCGCTGGGCCGCACTAGTTTCAGATTTTAGTCAAAGCTGTTACACACATAAAAATGTCTATCACCATCCCTCAGCCAGGACTGCGTGCAAAAATAATCCCACTGTTTTTGGAACTTGGAGTTTCTAGTTTCTTTGTCTAGAGACATATCAGAAATGATCCTTAAACAATAGCAATTTAGCCTTGGAATCGTTAACTCTGTTCTCTGTATCCACTGGGAAATATGCATATCTATTCAAAGACAGATAGAATGCATTAACTGGGGGGTTTCAATTCATTATGAAAAAATAAAGATATATTCTAAGGTAGATATAATACAGATTTATTACACAAGGTTCCGAATATTTAATTGATAAGGGTAATCTCCATAAAGGACATGAAACTACTCCATAAGTAAATGCAGGGTCTTAAAGAGATAAAGGAGCCTCTTTTAGGTATTTGAGGTCTTTTCTTTTCCATCTCGTTTATATTTTCATTTTGAACTTTCACATAACTTTTCACTTGACGTTCGCTTGTAAGTGTAACAAGGTAAACCTAAGACAAACTCCATCTCTGTTCCCCTATTTTCCCCACAACTGTTTCACCTGGTGTCCACCGCTTAGCTCATCCGCTTTCTACCTTTGTCCAGCAAAGGAGAAAGCGTCACAGATGTGAAACAATTTACCCAGGTTCCAGCCCGGAACCCTCTTCTGAGTCTAATCTCACTCTGGCTTCCCCACCCAGAGGGAAAGGCTGATTAAATCAGCGGCAGCTCAGGCCCAAATTCAGCCCCCTGGATTCCTTAGAATGCCAGTTAGGACTGTGTCGAGAACAGTCTTCAAATAAATGCATTTTTCAACCAGTGGGTTTTGGTCACAGAACTCTATTGGTAAAACATTTCTTAATACCCTTTAAAGTGCTGCTTTTTAAATGCTATACAACTGTTCTGATCATTTTATGTGCATTATGAAAGTGCAGATGTTTAGATTGAGATTAATAGGTATAAATAGAGTTCTTCATTTTCTTTTAGTGGGGGGTAGCTCATGCCACATGTGCACACACACACACACTCCCATGAGCCCTGGGTTGCACTTTGCAGAATATTCCAGCCCATTCCAGGGCCGGGGTCTGTACGTCCGTGCTATGACTTGGCTACACGGAACTGGGGTGTCTGTGGGGAGTCATGGGAGGGGTGAACTATTCCCACTTTAAACCATCTTCCCATAGACAGGCTGCTGAGAAAATGGGCAACAAAGGAGCATTTCCTGCCTGTCACCAAAGAGTATCATATCCAGCCCTTGTATGAAGAATACAATTCATATGATTTTTAGTTGTGGGTACGGGATGGTTCCCATTTCAACTTTAAACCCACATGATAGCAGGAGACATGCGTACAGAGGAAGACTGCCTGCATTAGTAATTGAGAATATCCATCATAGTCCTTTGACAGAAAATGGGTAAGGGTGAGGATTGCACAGAAACGAGCCATGTCACCTACGCCGCTTTCAAGAGAACCCTGTGGCGAGTGTCGGTCGTTCCCGTTTCCACCAGGTGGTGGCGCTCGAGGCAAATGGTCCCGGGGAAGCGCTGAGCTGGAAGATGCTCTCGCAGCACCTGTTCCCTTAGAAAGGACTGGAGGCCGTTGGGAAAATCATCTCTCCTTCCCATCAGAGGTTCAATCCCGGTAATGGTCGTCTCTGTTTAAATAAACCTGAAAAATAATCAGTAAAATACAATCAAACGTTAAATAAGATAAATAAAATTTTAAAAATAAAATAGGGCCAAGGAGGCAAAAGATTAAAACCTTTTGCTTGACTCTGTGTATTTTTCAAGGAAAAAGTTATAAAATGGGATGTTCCTGAACCCCGAAAATTTAAAGGTGAATAATCCAGACGTTTCAATAAAATACAGCGTATTTTGCATCCCTGCCCTACATAAGAATTCAGTAGACTGCCTTAGAGCTGTCTATATGTGGATTCGTTTCCGATTTCCAAATAATCTCTAATTGGAGTCATCATTATAAAAAGCCCACTCGGTCCCTTGAAAACTTGGGAAGGAAAAAGATTCTGGCTCGCCGTGGTGTGATGAGGGAGATTAATGACAAGGAAAAGGAAAGGCCAGCGTTCTCCGGGGCAACAGTCACTTCTTAGAAGTGTGAGCCGCAGAACAACCCGAGCAGAATAGCAATCTCTCTCCCAGTAACGCTCACGTTCGAGGCAGACTTAGTGGCGGAGAAGGAAAACCTTTTCCCTTTTCCTCTATCACATCATTTGCTGTCTTTTTGTTTCACTTTGTACCAGTCCCTGGAAAATTCTCTGGGACTTGCTTTTCCAACACACAAGGGCTCTGTGCTCCTTGGGAGCAGCCCCATCCTATGGAATGAGACGCTCGGACTCCTTCCCACCTTTAAATGACAGCAGGTGCGGGTGTGGGGTTGCTATGCCTCAGTTGTGCCGTTTGGAGACCGGCAGAAAGGTGGAGAGCATGTTGCTCAGATGTGTCCTGAGAGGTTGACTAGAAAACACCTACACAGGAAAGACAGTCAGTGCTCCGTTTCCGCATGCGGCCTTCACAACAGATGTGCACTTCGGTGACGTATCCTGGTCTGTAAAAAACACCAAGCCTTCCCTGAGTGTGGTCGTTCTCGCTCAAGTTACACCATAACCCAATGGGAAACAGGGTGGGAAGCAACCCACTGACATTGCAATCCAGCTCTCACTCCAAGCACAGAAACCAAACGCCAGATAGTCCATCCGGTGGCAGCACATCCAAGCATCGGCCACTGTAGTCAGAAAGCAAAGAAGGGGAAGCCGGGATGGCTCAGCGGGTTGAGCGCTCACTTTGCAGCTCCGGGGTCTGAGGATCGAATCCCAGCTCCGGCCCAGGCAGACCCACATGCTGAGCTGGGGTGTGCCCCCAGTTTGGTTCTTGCCGGGGCCTATGCGGGAGGCTCCCGGCCCAGTTCCTGCCCTGTGCAGCCCTGTGCCCACCTGTGGAGTGAAACTATATGCTGTCAACTATGGTGACTGCTCTGGGCCCTCCCCCTTCTCTCTGTCTCTCTCTCTGTCAAAATTAGTTAGTTAGTTAGTTAGTTAGTTAGTTAGTTGATTAAATAAGATAAAAATAAATCTTTTTTTAAAAAGAAAGGAAAAAAAATATGAGTTTAGAAAAATTTCGTTGACTTTTCCATTTTCTTCCTAATAAGCCATAAGGAAAGGAAAGCAGTAGCAGAACAGCCCTTATTGACTAAACACCCAACATAGAAAGACAGTATAGATTAAGTGGCTGAAGATAGTTTCTGGAGGTAGATGTCCTGGGGTCAAAGCCCACCTCTGCCAATTACTAGAGTGGAGATCATGGGAAACCCATTACTCATTCAGTGCCTCAGTTTTCTCATCTGTTAAATAGGGATAATAATAGAATGACCTCTTACCAACCAATGTCACCCCAGTCAATTTCACAATCAATAAAAATATATAACAATAATAGAATTACCTCTTTGGTGGCCGTGAGATGGAAGTTTACACATGTAGAGTAATTGAGATTGGTTCTGTGCTAAGAATATATAGGTGCTCAATGTATTTCACTATGTTTTTATTTCTCATACCTGATCGCTGGTTCTCCAACAGACAGATTTTTAAAAAGCTTCATTCCTGTCGTGTTTCAACAGTCCTGTGTCTAATATATCATGTCCTGTAAGGTTTCCAAAAATGTGTGTTACTTTACTAGCAGAGAGGGAAAACAGCTCAAAGACAGCTCCATATAATAAGGATTGCACTAAGTGTTTTCTTCATGTGTTTTGATGTTTTTGGAAAACACATAAGTGTCCAACAATAGGGAAATATTAATAATTAAGAAAACTAGAGAAGGGGCACAGACTGTTTACAAGTAATTTAAATAATATAAATAAATGCTTGTAACACGTTAAGCGAAACAAAGACGGTAGCATTTAGTACACTCTCAAACAGGTTATAAATCGGATAGAAAAAAATCTGAAAGTAAAATGCTGAAATTCTTTAAGGGGTTTCTGTGAATGGTAGAAAATGAGTGACGTTTGTTTCTTTTATACTTTTTCAACTGGCCAAATTTCTACAAGGTTAATTGAGCACTTACTTTGTGCAAAGCGCAGTTCTAAGTGCTTAAATGTGTATTAATTCATTCACTCCTCACAATAGCCATTTTACTTAGAAGGTAAAATGTTCCCATTTGACAGAAAAAAACAGGAGACAGTGATGTAAATATGGGCTCATGGCTGCACCTTACTAATCGCAGGGGTGCCAGGAGTCTAGCCTCTGGACTCCAGAATGCCCCTAACCATCAGGCTACACTGCTTCTTTGTGTTCATATCATTTTAAAATCAGTGGAGGAGGGGAGATCATTTTAAAAATTTTTAATTTTATCAGACAATTTGACAAAATACGGTGTTTATATTAGACTACATTCTTCATACATATTATGGATTTAGTTATTATATATGCCAAAATAATATTTGCAAAATACTAAATTTGTATGTCTTGTTTCAATTTTTCTACAATATGGTTTCTTTCAAGTATCTTTGTCGAAAATGTCTTTTAGAAATACAAATCCAGATGTCCCCTCTAAACAAAGGACATCGCTAATATATTTGTAAAAGAATCGTATTTTTAAAGGTATATTTGAGTTGGGGATATTTTGGAATATTTTCCTGCAACTTAGATCCGGGTATGGCTGTGTGCACAAGAGAATCAGCTCCTGAGCACGGAGTGGGGGCTGACTTCCTCTTACGAATCACAAAACTCCGTAAAATTTCAAAGTTTATTTCACTTTGTATCTTCTTTGAGAATCAAGGCGAAGAATTTGAATATAAAAGTGGAAAAGAAGATATTTCTTCTTCACTTAAAAATACATTCTATTTAATATCTGAAGAAAAGCATCCCTATGTCCTAAAAAAAAACAAACAGTGAGGGTGGCAGGCGGATTGCTGGCTCGAGGTCCCAGCATCTGGCCGGTTACAATGATGAAGGACGTTCACCTCCATTAACTGCGATGCCACTGTTTTCATTCAAGAAATATTTATTGGATGTCTTCCACTGGGCTAGCCACAGTTCTAACATTTAAAAGCATTTGGCAAATCCTTTCTGAAATGTCTACCGAGTCCAGGAGTCTGAGGTTTTTTAAAAAAAAGAGTCTCCAGATGTTTGGATCTCAGAAAACAGGGCATCAGGAGTATGCTAACCCATCCACTGCCAACCCTGGACAAAGCTTCCTTTAGAACAGATAGACTGGGAACCTAAAGAATTCTTCTGGAAAAGTCTTGGTAGGTGAAAAGGGTGGACAAGGGCTTGGCTGCTGCTGAGAAGTGGAATCTAGCCACGGAGTTTATCAACGGCTCCGGGAAAGCCAGCGGTAAACCTTAAACAAACGGCTGCATTCAAGCCGTGAACTTTAGAAAATTAAAACACGCACAAGTCTTTGAAAGCAGGACCGACCCTCAGTGTCTGAAACAGGACCCGGACAGAAAATGACAGCCTCCTGGCTCCTCTTCCTGTTCGCCTGTGTGCTCAACAGATTACCTCGTGGGACAACTGCGGAATAGAGTGGCTTCTGCAAGGAAGCCATGGATGCTCGCTCCATTGCATCCATCAAGGAAGCTTTTCTTTCCCTTAAAACTGACTTCCTTGTCGCCTTTACCATATACCCAGCGGCGGCTTTTGTCTCCCAGCCTCACCAGGAAGTGTGAAAGGAAAACCATTTCCTTCTCCCTGTAAGCTGTGCTCTGCACAGGAAGCTGCAGTGTGTTGTAAAATAGTCCTGTCCTGCGGCTCAAAAAATAGCTGTGACGAGATGTGAAGTGTTTTCTTCCTTTTTTCTTTAAGATGTAGCATTGAAACTGTTCGGGAAAGAGTGTGTAGGAGACGCCTCCAGACCAGGAACAACAAGCGTGACTGGTGTGTGCTGGGAAGCCCAGCCTGACCCCGGGTGACGAGCAAGCAGGCCCTGCACACCCCGGCCTCTGACTCCACACCTGGCCGAGAGCGCGGCCTGAACCAGCGCCTGCCCATGGCTCCTGGTTCTCACCTGTGCGTGCGGGACACAGGAGCCGGGCCCCTGCGGCTCTCCGGTGAGTGTGGGGCTGGGGGAGCCTCCCTGCTGTCCACACACTCCAGATGCCACCTTTATGACCCTGCAGCCAACCCCACCCTCCCCGAGGGCTCCAAGCCACCAGCTGCCACCAGCTCTGACCTCTTCTTGGGTTTTCAGCGTCTCCTTGGAGCCCCTGAAGGAAGAACCTAATGTTAAGCAATAAAAGCAAAGAGGACGGGGGAACGAATGAACGTGATCAGCTGCTCGTTCTATACCAGCATTTCATCCTCCCAACAACCCACTGCCAGCCAGCCCTTCATTCGCCCACCGATTCCCAAGCCCGTTTCTTAGGTGGCCGGCAAGGTGGAGACTGACTCTCCAGTGGGAACAAAATAGAACTGGGGACCACCACCACCACCCCCACCACCACCAAGGACACGTCTCCCCAAAGCAGGAAACAGACACGGGACACAAGGGAGCACTCGACTGAATAGATTGCTTGCCCATCCCAACGGTTCCAAGGACCAAAGGGGAGGGCGCTGACTGTGAGGGACAGGTGGACACCGCAAAGGAGGGGACACGAAGACGAGACCCGAGGGAGGGAAGGAGCCCACACTGGGGGTGAGGGTGCAGGGCCAGGGCCCTGAGAGTCAGCTGAGTCCAGGCTGGAAGGGTTTCGTGTGGCAGGAGCTGAGTGGACGGAGCACAAGACCACATCTCTGGGCAGCAGGGCCTCGGATGCTGGGCAACAGGAGTGGGGCTTTATTCTGGGTGCAAAGAGTTTCCATGTGCGAGTGAGCTCCAGCACTACTTCCGGAACATTCCCTGAAAACATCCAGGCTCCCAGGACCCCTCACACCGCCTCCTTCTCCCTAGACAAAGATCCGCGCTCCGCCCCGCTTCTGGTATCTGTCACGGGCGAGCCAGGTGTGTCCCCATCACTCTCCCAGCTTAGGACACTTGTTCCTGAAGTCTTACTAGTTCATTGCAGCCTCGAAGGGTTTGGCCTCTGCTGTGTGACTTCGGCATACCAGCCATTTGAGGAAGGAAAGGGAAGAAAGGGGAAAAGGAATTTTCCCAGCCACCCGATCTCATTTATGCAAAACATTCATGTGGTTCCAAACCTCCAGCACCAGGGTTTCCCAGCCACTGTTCTAGGGAAGCTGAGGGTCAACGTCAACTGCAGTGTAGGGTCCACGGAATGGCAGTATTTCCCCAAGTGTGGGCTGTGGGTGTTTTGCACGATGTCAGAGCATGTTGTATGGGAGGGTTTGGCAATATGGGATTGATAGAAATTCAGTCGATTTCTTGCCCACAGGAGGGATGGCTCAGAGCCCTGATCTGTAGCTGCAGGGTGATAGGCTCACGGTGTCCCCATGGCGACAGTATTGGTCCTACCTTAGTCCTCTACATCCGGTCTACATCTAGAACATAAGCACCGAGAAGGCAAAGACGGTGTCTAATTAAACACCCCAAGTCTCCGCTGGTGCGTCAAATACAGTAAGAGCTCAGTGTGTATTAAATAGAGGACTCCCCCACACATGGCCATGTCCCCAATTCACCACGCCCTGCACATCATGAGACCGTTGTTCTAAAGACCGGAGGCCCGCGGCCCACGTCTGAACAGCACTGTTCTGGGAAAGACCGCGACAAGACTATGATGCGCAGGCTCTTCACCGGCTGCGGAAGAAGCCGGACTCCACTGCTGTATCTTGTAGGTATTTTCTCTCAGGGAATTGCTTGTGTCTAACATGTCCTTAAACTAAAAGTGTCCTCATCACCATCCGTCCAAATGACTGTCTTACTGTTGTTTCTCTCTCCTCGGTTCTCTCTCTGTCCCTCCTGCACCCGCCTCACACACGTGCACACGCGTGCACACACAATGATGCAAGACTATCATCATTAAAAGTTATTTTAGAACTAGAAGATGCAGAGTAGAAAAAAGTCATTGGTAATCTCACCCTAGTTGAGGTTTGGGCATTTGCCTTTCTTCTGGACGTCTTTCTTTGCGATTTCTTGTCCAGATCAAGTTCTATAATGCACACGCTGGAAAAGCCATTGGAGGGACCCCACACACACACTTCTCTCTTCCCTGTGACCCCCATTGTGTCCTCTATGCCCACGGGTGTCTTCCTGGGACACCCAAAGTGACTCCTCCTGAGTATGACACGCTGCCGCAAGCCACTCGGGCCCATTGCCTGTGAGGAGCATTTCGGTGGAACTTGGGGGGTGGGGGGCATGAAGGTGGGCTTCCTGCCTCCTGGGCCCTGGACAACCCTCCGTGATGCAACCTGTCTCCTGGAGAATTTGAATGGCAATCAACAGGGGGACTCCCATTATAGAGACTCTCGGTCCCCCAGCAGAGAGCGTGGGTCTGAGAGGCAGTTGGAGAGGCAGCAAGGAGGGTGGATGAGCTATGGGGGTGGCCAGCTCCCTGGGGGAGAGGGGAAGAGCCACAGGGACCTCCAGGCCACACCCAGCGTGGTGTCCATCTGCACCCAGAGCCAACGTGCTGAATGACTTGCCCACCTGTAGGTACGTGTCCTACCCCTGCGGCCCAGCCAGCCGGGCATCTCTGCCCCACCTGGTCTGCAAGACCCTACTTCTAAGGTTGTCTGCATTAAGTACAGATTTTCTTGCATGTCACCTGAACATGTCACAGATTCCAATGGAAACCGTGGACTATTCGTTTCCCAACACCCTTAAATGAGATGTTAGGTCTAAAATGCCTCATATGGGCCCTGCACAAAGTAGATGTTCAACAAACATTAGTTCCTATCGATCTTATTATTTTCGAAACACGCATTGTTTTACGCTCTTTGTTAATACTAACCCCTGCAACACTCTACCATCCCTATGGAGTAGTAATTATTCCTAGCCCGCCTTACAATTGAGGAACAAGAAACACAAAGATACGAGTCATTTTTAGACGGTGACACTGACGTCCTGGGGCCTTTGGCCACCCACACCCATGGCCGTGGGCCATCTCTGCGGGGGGCACCGTGGTAGTCTGCTCGGGCAGCCGTCACAGAATACCACAGACCGGGCGGTTAAACTACGACGTTCATCCTTACACAGTCTGGAGGCTGCCAAAGTCCAAGATCAAAGTGCTCTCAAATTTCCCACCTGGACTTCCCTGTGTATGTGGTGGGAGAGAGACAGAGACAGACAGGGAAAGAAAGCATGTCTCAGCCTCTTCTGGTAAGGACCCCAGCCTTACTGGATTAGGGCCCTACCCTTGTGATCTCATTTAACCTTAATGACCCCCTTAAAGGCTCTCTCCCGAATATGGTCAGGCCGGCGGGGGAGGGCAGCATCTGTACAGGGGCTTAGCGTCTGTCCTGTGCAAGGCCCGCCCACTGCTCCCGTGCCCCAGGCCTTGTGGACACCGCAGCCGCTTTGGGCCACCCTTGGTACCTGTGTGAGCACCTGCTTTGGCCCCCGGGATGGGTCTGGGCTCCCGAACTCCCCATGAAAGCTTCGGCAAGCTTCAGCGGTTTGCTCCAAGCTCACAGTTGGCGTAGAGAGGCAGGGGGAACACCTCTGGGCCCTGCCGCCCTTGAGGACAGATCAATTCAGGCAGGGGACACACAGACGTGTAAATTCAGGGCCAGGTCAGCACCTGAGACGAAGTGCGGTTCCTCCTCCTGCAAACAGAGCCGTCTGTCCCCCACGACGGCAAGAATGTGCTTCCTTCTCTTTCTGCTTCTCCCTGCATCTGACATCCGCATGAGATGCTACGGAAAGAGCTGTTGAGCAGGTCACCCCAAGACACGCGTCGCTCAGTGGGACACATGCTGAGCCCACGGCAGGCCTGTGGGTCAGTTGCTTGGCTCTCATTTCAGCCACAGCAATGAGTTTGAAAGTGAGGACATTTGCTGGCGATGGACGGTCGGTCACAGCCTCCAGAGAGGGCGAAGCTTCAAGCTTCACGGGGACATGTCCGGGGACAGGGCCAGGGCTGGGGCCTTCCTCAGCCCCTGACGGAACCACATCCCACCCCTTCCAAGGACCTGAAGGACGGGGCAGGCACCCCTTCTGTACTTTCCTGCTGTCTCCCCAGTCTGAAGACACGAGCTCCCCACCCCCACCCCCCACCCCCCACCGGCTGGGGTCCCAGCATTCCTACTGTGCAGGCCAGCCTTACACAGAAAAGCATTACCATCTTGTAATTAAATTAGGTGCTTGTGGGGAGCAACACAATTAAAACCAGAAAATCATTGAGGAAGATTAAACTCATTAGGGGAGGACATTTCTCCTTTCGTGGAGAGGAAATGCAATTAGGTGAACTTATTAAAAACACCTACGCCAATCTCAGAACCTCTCCCGAATGAACGGGAACACCCTGCTCAGGACTAGGGTGAGAGATCGCTTCCTTTCCTTCCGAATCAAATTAGGAAGCCGAACTCTATGGTCCCCGGGAGAAGCCGTTACACCCCCCGGTACGTTGCAGGAAATCTAATCTGAAGCTACTAGGAACAATCGCAGCACTCGGTGATTTCTACCGTCTTAAGGTGGTGGGCTGATGATTTGGTAATAAGTCAACCCATTCCACCACCTAGAGTTATTTGTTTAAACCTTAAAGAATAAACCAGAGGGTAGCAATCTACTTTTTGGGATACAGACAGAAAGGTTCTTGTAACAACAACACAAGAACATGTGGCGCCTATGACCTGACTCGTTGTACAATCAACACTGTAGGCGTCCTATTGACCTAATGTGGGCTTGTGTTTGGCTGTGAATGTGGAAAAGATGTCCTCAGAGTTAGATGACAGGAATACAACGAAGTGATGAAAAGCTTTGCTTTTGGAGTCAGACAGACTCGAGACCCGTTGGGAATATTAAATATCAGTCTCCCCATCTGTAAAATGGGATTTATAGAACCATCTTTTAGGCCTGTTATGGGGATTTGAGAAGGCAACGCCTGTACTGCGTTTGCCCAGCACTTAGGAAGTGCCCCACGCCAGCAATTTTAAAGAATAAAAAGAATAGTTCGCCCATTCACAGTTCCTACTACATGCCAGGCTCTGTTGGAATTGTTTTGCGTGCATGACCTGATTTAACCCTCAGGAATACCTCGTGAGGAGGATTTATTAATTCCATCCCTATGTTACAGAGAAGGTAATTGATGCACAGAGAGTGTGGGTAATTGCCAAAGTCCCACACAGCCCACAAGTGGCTGAGCTTGGACTCAAACCCCTCACTGCAGAAGCACATTCTAGAAACTTCGATCATTATTTTCAGTAGATGGAAAAGGGGGTCCCTAGAGCATGGGGACAGCACAGGGGACCCAGTCTGTCACCATATTTCAAAAAGCAGTGTCCTGGGCTCCAGTCAGCAGTGCTAGGAAGCTGGAGCACTCAGGCCTCAGTGTCTGGATTCAGGTTTCAGTGTCCGGGGTCCACGGCGCGAACTTCGGTTTCCAGCGCACTCGGACTGTGATGGGCCACAGAGCATTCCGACCTCCTGCAGTCCACCCATCCCGGCCCAGATCATCGGCCCGGCCCTTCTGTCTGTCTCCTGCTGTCTGGTCACTGAATATCTGTGGTCCAGGTCACACATGGACGGTGGAGCATGTAGCTGCGTTTTTTCCTTGTATCCCACTAATAAACCCAGATGACATTTTACAAAAACAGATCATGGGAAGAGGCAGAGCACAGCCCCCCATAGGAAAGGGCAGCAAAGGGGAAAACCTGACAATGTTGGAAGTGAGAGTTGAATCAGATGGACAAGGACTTACAGAAGAATTGCTGGTCTCGGGGGTGTTGGCACGGCCGCTGCGCCAGAGCCTTCTAGAGATGCAGCCAGAGGCACTGGGTAAGGGCCATGTGCCAACATAAACAAGGACAGGGGTTGTGATATAAAGGGGCACGCTGACCCAGAGGAAGTGACCCCGGCACAAAAGCTCCCTGTCCAAAGAGCGCCCATAGACCCCTCACAGCACAGGACGCACGCACGATCAAATGCTGACAGCTAATTCAAACTGAGAACGGAGTGTGACAGGTTGCCAAGGCGTAGGACGAGTCTGGCTCCGATTATCAGTCACACGGCGAGAAGAAGGCGACACGGTGCAAACGACTCGTGGTGAGTTCTACACAAAGACATAAAACACTTTGGGGGAAGCCGGGATGGCTCAGCAGGTTGAGTGCTCATTTTGCAGCCCCAGGGTCCCAGGATCATATTCCGGTTCTGGCCCGTGTGGACCCATGTGCTGAACTGGGGTGAGCTTCCCATGCGGGGGGCCCCCTGGCCCAGTTCCTGCCCTGCGCGGCCCCCGCCTACCTGTGGAGTGAAAGCACGTCACAACTGATGATGTGCAACTGTGGAGACTGCTCTGGGCCTTCCCCCTTCTCCCTCTCTCTCTCTCTCTCATCTCTCTATCAAAAACAACTAAAAAATAAAAGAAATAGAACAGCTCGATGTTCGATGTTTCGAATGTTTCTATTACAGTGCTGCAGAGTAGGTCAGGCCTGGAGAAACCCCCAACTCGCCCAGGAGGGGGCGCACGTCCCCAGAGGCCCCAGTAACAACTTGGCCAACCGAGGGCGGCCGCACAGTTCTCCTGGGTGGGAGGAGAGAGCAGAGGCAGTGCACAGGGGCAGGTGGCCGGCCACCACCCACTGCTTCTGCAAGCACCGTGTGACCAGTCTCCTCCCTTACCCCAGTGGACAATTGATGAAAACGCTGGGGAGGAAATCCATTTGGATTTGCTAAAATTGTAATCTCTCCCTCTCCCGCTCATCAATGCCTTGCTCAGCTGGTTGCTTCCTTGTCTTAACTAGGATTGGTTAAAGACTGGGCTAAATTTGTTTAGACAAGCTCCGTAACATTAAAAAAGAAAGAGAAGAAGGTGAGACGTCTAGCGTTTTCGATCCTGAGAACATTCTGTTCCTGGGTCTTCAGCTCACAGCTGAATGTGCTTTTCGCTCAGAAGACAGGCAGGGGCTTGTAACAGCGAACGTGGAAATCTAGGTGTGAGACACCCATCATTTATTATGTAATTGGAGAACATTTTGGCGAGGAGAAATCTTTAGCTGAAAGCCCAAAATTGTCCCTATGGTCCTTCAACAAAATTGAAATGGATCTGCTTCTTCAGTGACATCTTGGTAGCAGGTAGGTCCTCGCTTTGCCTGTCACGTTGAGACTCTTGCCAAGTGGGGTGTCACATAAACAATCGACTTCAATAAGGGAGTGGGAGAGTTTCTTGGGCAAGGAAGTCAAATGTGTTACGTGTTGACATTTTATAAGTAGGTTTTCTTTTATAAAGCGCACTCAAAGTCTTACATTTGGAACTGTGACATTTTGTCTCCAAAACCAGTCATCTTTAACAGCACCCAAGATAATTTGGAGAACGGTGTGTGCTTTAAAAGCATGTGATACTAGGATTCTATGCACTGCCCCTGTTGTGTTAAATGCATCACTCCATCTTTTCAAGCTATAAAAATTGTTCCGGCTCAATCAGGAATCAAAATGGCCTTAATGACCTGTCATGATTTTTATGAACAAAACCATTCCTCCAACAACCCCTCCCAGCTGCCATCCAACATCTTGTGGAAGGAACTTGACCTTTATAACATGACCTCACTGTGTCAGTGTCCCTGGGGCAAGGCTCAGTGGCAGGGGTTGGGACATCCTCAGCTTTCCAGAGGAGGAAGTCTCCCCACCATCGTCCCCACCGTTACAATCACCCTCTCTCCTATAAGCTGCTCTGTTTTTCTCACAACACGCCTTACTCTCTCAGCTATATGACTACTTGACTTCTGTGTTGTCTTTCTCTCCCATGAAAAAAATGCATGCCAAGAGGTCAGAAACTTTTCTGTTTTGTTCACCTCTGTGTCTCCACCTTCTAGAAAAGCCCCTGACACAGAGGAGGTGGTCCTCCATAAATACATGTGGAGCTACTTCATTAACTCAGAGCTATAAGGGCAGAGGGCACTGGGAAGCCATTAACATTACACCAGTCTGTCTTTTACATAGGGTGACCAGACGTCCCGGTTTTTAACAAGTTGTCCCATGTCCTGCAGCGTTTTAAAAAAGTCCTGATTTTTGGAAAGAATGCACGACAAGCTAGGGAACGGCAGGAGATAGACCCAATGTTTCATCAAGAACCCCCTCCCCCCCGGTCAATGGTGTCCCGCTTTACCCATGTTAACATCTGGTCACCTTACTTTTACATCACGTGCTAGCACATGCTTGTCAAAATGGTGCCATAGACGTCTGCGTTCTTTCATCACTGTGATGGGTTCCTGAGCCCCTAAGAGTGAATCTGGGGACCATGGATTGAGAACCGCTGCTACAAGAGGGAAAGGGCTATCCTGAAATCCTGAAGACTTGATCCGACGACCAGCTGTGTCCCCTGCGCAAACCCCCTCACCTCCCGGAGTCTCGTCTCGGCTTTCTGGGGAGGCGGGCGGAAGTGCGGGTAGCTGATCCACCCACCCAGCAGGGTTCCAAAGACAAGGACTGGTTCTACGCGGACCCACTCCGCAGGCCACAGTGCATGGCGCACACATCGGCTGTTCCTAGGAAAGTCCGTTATGATGAGCCGTGGGTCTTCAGTCCACGATTCAGGCAGAGGAGTGAGCGGCCCACACCTCAGTCCACCTGATCACCTGCTCTACCATCAGCAACGTCGCAATAGAACACGTTCTCCCGTGGGGGTCTGTTGCCCATCCACTTGCAAGAAAACCCCACCTAGATTGGCTTTGAACGCCGATCCCGTTCGCCACAGTGGTTGTATGTTGGGGTCACGGTGTCCAGATTCAATGACTCATAGAAGGCACGTCTTTTGTTGTATGGCCTTAGCAGTAGTGACCTTGCCTCAATGCCTTCCAACAGGCTCTCAGCTTTTGTAGTGTCTGACGGCAACACAGCTTTTTCGTTATGACAGACGAACTCCTAAAGCACGCTGGAAACACTTAATGGCTAATCTCCTTTTCTGTTCAGTGCCCCCCAAAATGGGGGTGGGAGGCTGTGTGGACATGAGGATCGTGTGATTGCTTATTCGCCCCTATTCTGATCAGTTTCTGAGGGTCTGGTCAGCTTTAGTCACTTTATCTGCATTTACTGATGTTAGGAGCTTTCTCTACGACTGACATTACTGTGAGGTAATACCCTCGTGGTCTCCTGATTATGTGATAACACTTCTCTTCAAGAATGTTCTGACAAGTTCATGCATAAATTTAAGAAGCTCACATTCCAGGAGTGCACACAAAACAATAACAGAGTCCACAAGCCACAAATACTATTAAGCTCATTCTTGCATAGCCACAACTTACGCACATTTCTTTTTCCTTTTTAAGGTTTATTTTATTGTTTTGAGAGAAGGTGCGAGACAGAGAGAGAAGGGGGAGGGCCCAGAGCCGTCTCCATAGTTGTGCATCATTCGTCGTGACGTGGTTTCATTCCCACAGGTGGATGTGGGGCAGGAACTGAAGTGGGGGCCTCCCTCATTGGAGGCGAGAACCTTCGTCACCATCCCAGCGGTTACCAGTTGAGCCGCAGCTCAGCCTGTGGGGCTGCACGTGCCGGGGCCGGGAATCGAACCCCAGACCTCACAATTGGGAGCCAAGTGCTCAGTTGCTGAGCCATCCCAGCATCTCCAAGCGCATTTCTTCTGAGGGGTGAGAAGGGGTCAGGAAGCCTTTAGAAGTTTGCGAGCCCCCATATGTGTTCAGACCACTCTGTTATGTGTGAGCAGTAGACCCCTTCCCCTGCCACAGGGCAGCTGGGGTTCCGCTAAGGCGTGACACATATGTGTCTACACACAGGTGCACATGTGTATAAAATGAAACAATTTTGCAAGGCCAAAGGGAAATATCGCCCATAATTCCATCATCATTAACACCAGGGCCCTCTCTTTTCAATGTTTCATCGAGCGTGTCCTTGCAGGCATGGGGAAGTGGCAGGACTTTTTCTGTTTTCCTTATATATTTCACAGGCGAAAACCTGTTTCTCCTTCACTGGCAGGTGGAACTATTTCTCATAAACTAGGCACTAGTTGTATTTCCTCTTCTGTTCATGCCCTGTGCTCACTCACACGTTGTGTGGGTGTGTGCCCACGTCACTTACTTTACAAAGGTTTGGAAAACAATCTTTAGATAATACAATATTTTATCGATCGTCATGTTAAAGGCTCACAAGGCTGCATATTTTTGCCAGCCCGAACCTTCCACCGTTTGGGAGAACTAGAGTCCTTAGTCCCCTCACCCTTCTAGATGGGGGACTCCCCAAATTCTTGTCCCTTGCCTTGAGAGGCATCCATTTCCTCCTCTCGGGCTCTCACACTCGTGCCTGTTTTTCTGTTTGGCATTTGTTCGCTCAACACCTACTCAGGGCGACTGCATCTACCAGGCACAGCTGGGAGTGAGGGGAGTCGTATCCTGGTGGGATTTACCATCTGGAAGGGGGACAGAAACAACCGGCATGACAGCCAGACGGCTGTGTAGTGTAATGTCTGATGTGCTCTGAAGGAAAAGGACGTGGGATTAGAGGTAAAGATTGACCAGGACAGAAGGGGGGGGAGTCGGAAGAGTGCTCGTGAGCAGAACTGTGCATTCCTGCCTTCCATTATGATCAGAAGAGCCGTGCCCACTGTCCTTCCTTTCTGATGTTCTTCACACACACACGGTAACCCCCTGACAACACAATGTCTGTCTCACCCACGGAGCCTAACACAGCACCTGTGTATAACCTGACAAATGTTGTTAAACTAAAGAACGTCTTTTCAGGATGTCTCTGTTCATGTAATATACCCAACCGGAAATTAAAAGGAAGTTTCTAGAATTTTCTAGTGTCCCCTGTCCTTCAACCACCTCTACCTAGCCAGCCAGTAGTTTCTGGGGTCTTCTCAGTTGACACGTATCTGACAAATTTGCTGGATCCTGTTGTGTGAGCTGACACCTGAAGCACTGGAGGATTTCACTCCATTGGCTTGGTTGGGTCTCAGGTTCGCGTGTAAACACAGCCCCGGCCCTGCCAACAAACTTTGCGACGATGTCTCATTAGGAGGCGAACCCATACGCCCACGCAGCCCCCCTAACGCTTCTGACTCCAGTAACCCACCATTAAGCACCGGTGACTCGGGAGGCCCTGGAAGCCCGGCAGGGAGGGCGCCCCCCTTCCAATAAAATGCCAAGTTTAGCAAAAACACAAAGAAAAATGGAGCCTTTGCTTCAACCCTGCAACAAATCTCGAACTTTTCTATGTGCTTCTGTTTCTATGAGATAAATTACCGATAGCCCGTTTTTCCTTGGCTACAGGCCTCCCAGTTTGAGTAAGAAGGAGAAGGAGCCCCAAGGACAAACTTCTGCTTCTCACCCTCTGAGCGAGTCTGTTCAGAACTTTAACCGAACACAGAAGGTAAAGCTGCTGACCTGAGTGATCTGGGTGAATCAGGTCAAAGCGGCCAACCCGGAGACGACATTGAGGGACAGCATTTCGCGATCGAGCCCCACTGGGGTGGTTTCTGACGGAAACTGGGGAGCGGTGCTAGCAACTGAAGGTCAGGTCCTAGACCTTCGGGAATGGTCACTGGGGTGTGTTTGGAGCGTCCTCGCTGGACAGGGACTCTCACCGGCTCTCCCCAGCCGATCTGAGAGCTTGGCCTGCTCGTTCTCCCCTCGTTAGAGGTGAGGAAACTGCATCCCTGAAAGTTACCTGCCCAGGTGTGACAGGCCTGCTTGTTTGCCCCCAAAATTCATGCCTGCACGTCCCAACCTCCAGGTCCTCAGAATGTGACCTAATTTGAAGATAAGGTCTGTAAAGATGTGTATAAGGGGGATGCTGGGATAGCTCCGCAACTGAGCGCCTGCCTCACAATTGTGAGGTCTGGGGTTCGAGTCCCGGCTCCAGCCCATGCAAACCCAAACGCTGAACTGCGGTGCAGCTGGTAACCACCGGGATGTCTCTGCAGCGAAGGTTCTCGCCTCCCATGCGGGAGGCCCTCAGTTCGGTTCTCGCCCCGTGCAGCCCACATCCACCCGTGTGGAATGAAACCATGTCACCACTAATGATGTCTAACTGTGGAGACTGCTGGATTAAGAAGAGGTGACATTGGATTCGGCTGGGTCTTTAATCCAATGTGACTGGGGTTCCCATGAGGAGAGGAGAGGAGGCTCACAGATAGAGGCACCAGGACAAGGCTGGGTGGAGACGGAGGCAGGGAGGGGAGAAATGTGTCACAAACCAAGGGACACCAGGGTTCCTGGAAACCACCAGAAGCCGGAAGAAGCTGGATTTCAGACCTGCAGCCTCCAGAACTGTGAGAGAACAGCCTTGTGCTGTCTCAGCCCCGCAAGTTCTGTTGCTTTGCTACTGCAGCCCCCGGGATGCACGCAACGTCCCTGTCACAGGGGCCAGCCTTGGGTTGAGCTGTGGTCTGGCCCCAGTCATTTTTCCTTGTCCTTATTTTTATGCATCTTTTTTAAAATAAACTGCTTTCAAGCAGAGTCGACTGTAAGCGATTGCATGTCCACTCAGCACCCAACCTGCTTCAGTCTTGTTTCCTAACAGTTCCCTCTGCTGGCCGGTTCTCTCGGGTTTCTAACTTACAGATCTGAGTCCCTCAAACTGGGAGAAGGCGGGGGAGGCCTTGTCAGTCCTCTCCGCCCGGCGCCCCTGCTGCTGCACGAGATTGTGGACATATGTAGTAAAATGCTGTCAGGTTTACCCACAACGTGCAGAGGCGCATGCCCAGGAGGCTGGGGCAAGGGGAAACTGCTAATGGGCATCATCTGAGGTACAGCCAAAGGCAAGCGAGAAATCACTCCCCTCCCCCAACTGAAAGTGGGCGGTCCCGCCAGGAGAAAGGTCAGCAGTGTACACACGAAAGTGCCACTCATCCAGTGACCCACAGAAAGGGAAATTCAGTGGCCCTTGTTTCAGCTATAAAGGTAGTGATGCTGATTCAGAAAGTTGGAACTACATAGGAACATCTAAAGTCAACAGAGCAGCCCTCCCTCCACGGTCACACACACACACACACACACACACACACACACACACACACACACACACACACACACACACACACACACACACACACACACACACACACACACACACACACACACACACACACCCCGCCTGCCCTCCACATTCAGACGGCCCAGAAGCAGCTCTTTCTCACACGTGCAGAATTCTTTTAGCAGAATGCTCCCCGTTACTCATGCAAACAGACTCTCACGCCGTTTTGTTTGGCTTCCTGTTATTTTAAAGCCACAGTGTTGGAGCACTTGTGTTCTCACTCACTAGCTCCTTATTGGCATCGCCACATCTCAGCGAACAAGCAATTACCTCAGAAAGCCACTGTGCATCCGTCACAGAGCAGTTCTGAGGACATCCAGGTGGTTATGAATGTCACTGTGCCCCACTACACCACGTTCTGTGGGTGTAGCTGGTGGCACACCAACTTGGCATTCCACGATGTCTGGAGAGCAATAGATTTTAAAGCGATCAAGAGGAGAAGTGGGGAAAAACCACTGGCCCCTTTAAAGCTAATGCTCATCACCATAAACATGTGAAATCTCTCTGTCGTGGCCAAGAGAAAGCGGTCACTGGAGAAGCCCCAGGAAGGGTCAATATTACAGGTGGCCAGAAATGTGGTCAGTGCGGAAAAGGGTTGAAGAACCAGTGGGAAGTACACATTTTTGTCTTGGGTCAAGTAGAAGATAGACCGAATCTGCATAGTGGAATGATGGCTGGTGCGCAATTTAACTTCTAAATCTTAACATTGTTGGAGGTACCTTGCAAGACAATGTGATTAAGAAAGTAGATTTTAACTTCTTAAAGAGGATAAACAGTCCTGAGAGTCAGTAATTCCTTGAAGGCCTCGGGAAAAATCCAGTTTGTTCAAGTTGTTTCAGATGCCGAGAGGGGCAGAATTCATTTTCCCACCCTGATTAATCATGGTATATCAGGCGACCTCTGGAAATACCTCTGATGGTCACAGCTGGGGGTGGGTGCTCCTAGTGTTCATGGTTGGGGACCAGGGACACTGCTAAACACCCGGGCCCACAATAGCCCCTCACAACAAAAAGCAATTCGACCCAAAGCATCTGCACTGCCAGGGCTCAGCACCCCTGTGGGACAGCTTCCCTAAATGGATCGCGTTCTGTTTGCTAATGGGCCCAACATCCTATGTAGCCAACTTCGTGAACACATCAGAAAGATTCACAGCATTTCCTTGTGAACCTAAACCAATCTGAAGTCAACCAACCCTACGCCTTCACAAAAAAAGTAAGAGTGACAATTCGGAATGAGATCGACTGCACCTGTAAAATTATGAAGGACACGCCGTAGGACCCAAAACAAGGAAGAGAATTTCTAGACAGACAAGGTCCCACTTCCGACACCAGGGCCGCTTCTCTTGCAGCTAATCCAGGCACCGAGTACCTCACAGTGCACCTACTCACCATTGGAAAATGATCCTCCGCGCCCAGAGAACAAGGTTTAAAGTTATTTTTACTATAGAAAGAAGCAATAGAAACTCCGCCTCTTACATAATTAGTTGCCTACTATCTCACACACACACACACACACTTGATTTCTGTAAACAAAATCCAGCTCAAGCCTAGAAAATTATCCTGGCCAGAAAAACAATCTTTCCTTTTGTGCTGGGTTACCAGCCAATACATATCAGCCTCGGGCCCTGCTGGAACTGAACTTGTCACCTTTCCACCCTCCCTGACCCAGGCAGCAGCTGGTGCAGGTGGGTGTCTCGTTGCCGCCCACCTGCTCTGAAAGTCCCCATTGTCTCAGGAAGGAGGAAGTTCGTTAAGCCCACTAGCGGGAGAAAGAATGTGGGCTACCCCCAGTGGCAGCATGTGGCGTACACTGTTTATTTATGGGCAGGTCGTAGCGCACTACACTGTGGGGGAGCCAGGAGTTTCATGAATAGCTTCGCTGCGGCCTTAGAAAAACCCATCTAGTCAACGCAGTACCAGCGATGACGGAGAACTAGTTCCAGGAGGCTTCTGCCAGGCCGACGGCTGTGGGCACCTTGGGCAGCGCCCCAGGGCCCCTGCGGGCTGCGTACGCTGACCCCAGCCCCGACCTGCCTTGCCCTGCTCTGCCCAAGGAAGGGGCTTTCCTCGCACCCCCACTTGCCGCAACCTGACACAGATCATCCTTCCTGGACGTTCGGTGAGGGGGTTCCTCCAAATAAGCTTGGCTCTGTTTGTTAGAGACAAGAAAACAGCTGATCCCTACTTGTTTTTTAAGCTATCATCAACTAAATAGTTTGTTCCTGTTAATGACCCTAATTATTCAGCTCCTATTTTTAAATGCTGGTCTTGCAGCACGCTCTATGTGGGTGGCTCTAATGAAGCTAATTGTGGGTATGCCACATGCAAATACACACCCTACACGCATGAGTAACAGGGCTTGGAATTCAGTGCATTAAACAGGGGCTTGCAGATGGGATGATCGTGTATAGCAAACGTAAACATATCGTGCAAATTACTTTTCTGATAACTACGACGATGGACAGGTTGTTTATTAAAGCAGAGTCATTTAGGACACAGTGTACCACTAGTGTCCTTAGATTCTCAAAGCTGGTGTCAAGTTCACAGAAGGTGTGTTTCCTCAAAGCCCTAAGTGGGAATGTACTAAATGACTTTCTTTGGGATTTGTATGCCCAGATATCTTCTTAAAAAATAAAAAAAATAAAAAAGGAAGCCGGGATGGCTTGGTGGGCTAAGCGCTCGCTTTGCGACCCCAGAGTTCAAGGATTGAATCCTGGCTGTGGCCTGTGTGAACCCATGTGCTGAACTGGGGTGCGGCCCCCAGTTTGGTTCTTGCCAGGGCGAGCTTCCCATGTGGGAGGCCCCCAGTTGGGCCCCGGCTCATGGGAGCATGCCTCCCATTCGGGAGACCCCCCACCAGTTCCCGCCCTACGCGGTCCCCTGTCCACCTGTGTGGAATGGAACTGTGTCGAAAACTGATGACATGCAACTGTGGAGACTGCTCTGGGCCCTCCCCCTTCTCTCTGTCTTTCTGTCTCTGTCTCTCTCTGTCTCTCTGTCAAGGACAATAGAATGGAGCTTTAAAAACAAAAAGTCTTCTAACCTGGCAACTTGATTTTATCATTAAAGAAGCGCTAATCCTAAGGGGGCAGAATTCACTGTCTGTGCAGTCCAGTTGCTGAGCTTGGCCTTGCTCTTGTTTGCATGTGAGAGGTGAGGAGGCTGAAGCTTGGAAAAGTGGTCTGTCCAGCACCAGATTTCCTGGGTCTCGGCTTCAGGGACACCTGCTTGAGAACTCACCTATCAGTGACCAGCTTCTCCTGGAGCTCTGATTTCTTTGGGCCAAACATCACCTCCCACAGTGTCACCCCCCTGTGGGCGGGACAACCAGCCCAGCAGCCAATCAAGGGCCACTGTAAGAAATACTACTTGTGACTCAGCTCCCATCAGCTTCCTGTCAAAGTCCACACCAATGCCCATGAAGGAGCTAACGTTTTTATGAGTCTTTCACAGAACACAGTAAAAGCTGTCCTCAGTGGGGACCTGCAGACGGCCTGATCCTTTGGTTGACATCAAAGAAGCTGCAGATATTGTTGGAGGGAGTGGCTTCACATAGATACCCACTGGTTTCAAATCCAGTAGCAAAATGCACATGACCGCTAGAGACAGTCATTGTCAGGATGGGTTTCTACTGTTTGGGAAAAATTTTCCTTGTGGGACTACGTTTCTGATGCGCTGATGTACAGAGTTAAATGCTTGGGGACAGTGACAGAGAAGGGCAGTGGCTTATAACAGAGGCACATAGAATTAAAAGTATGTCTGAAACCAGCTCCCACACACTGACCTCATCTTTCAGCTGAACTGAGAGGGGCCCCTTTTAGTCAAGGCAGAAGGTTCAGAGGGTTGGAAAGCTGAGGGCTGCTCACTGTCTGTAGGTCAATGTGACCTTTAGGTATTTAGCCACCAGCACAGTTGACTGGGACAAAGTGGGCAGAGAGGTTAGGCCACAGGCTTTGAAATCAGACACACCTGACTAGGAATCTCAGCTTCTCCATTGTCCACTGTGTGACTTCAGGCATGTGGCTTAACCTCTCTGAGCCTCTGATTTCCACATCTATAAAATTAGGCAGTCATACTTAAATTATTGAGTCATCGTGAGGTTTAAATGAACTCAAAGAGATAAACTATCTTGCCCTTAATAAACAACACTAGGTGTTTAAAAGGAGCCTTTTAATCAGAGTATTTCTCCTAAAACTAGAATTATGACCATATTGCCTAGCAAAGTCAAAGTCACCATAATTCTTAAATATTCCCTAATGAACTGACCACTTAGAGAAGTAGCTGACACTCAAACCCTTCCACACCAGTCTTTTTTTTTTTAATATTTTTTATTTATTTATTTATTTTTGACAGAGAGAGAGAGAGAGAGAGAGAGAGATACAGAGACAGAGACAGAGAAAGAACTGAACTGGGGGAGCTCCCAGCCCAGCATATGGTTCCACACGGGCCGGGGCCGGGATCCGATCCCTGGTCCCCGGGGCTGCAAAGTGAGCGCTCAACCCACTGAGCCATCCCGGCTTCCCCCACACCAGTCTTACCCATAGTCTATTGGGTCGGTGTCTACACCGGTCTTATTACCAGATAGACATGAAACCATCTGAAAACAATGTACAAAGATGATGCAAACTGCTGACCAAGTGAAGCTTTAAATCCTGCCCAGGGTATAAGGTTTCAGGAAGTTAAAGAACGTGATTGAGAAAATACTGGAATGGCTCAGTGTGCAGTGAAGGCTGCTATTGCGATTATAACCTAAAAATTATGCATAAAAAGCCCCAATACTTACTTGGTTTTGTTTTTCAAGATGATGTTCCAGTTGTCACACTTTACCCCCAACTGGTTCCGTGCAGTTGTGTTCTCCTTCTTAAGTCGTTTCACCTTCCGTGGGCTTTTTTCAGTCTAAATGACCCTCCAAGAAAAGCCATCGCTGTGTGTGTAACTTCCGTGTGTCATTTCATAGAATACGAAATACGTGGCTCCACAAATCACATTCCATCAATACAAACTCTGTTGAGGCACAAATACATAACAAGATACACATTGAATGGGATTCAACGTCCTGTGTGCCACCCACGAGTGGGATGAGCATATGGGGAAGACGAAGAGAAGAAAACGCAAAAAGAAAAAGAATCAAATGGACAAAAATAGGACAAGGTTCTGTTGTGAATATGTTCCCGACCCAGTGAGACTTTCTGGGGTCCCTGAGCTAAAGGGCCCCCAACCTGAAGGCCACAGAGTCCGCGGGACTCAGGCAAGTGGGCCACAGTCTGTCTGCCATGAGGGAGAAGCCCACTGCCTGGTGAAGACTTGCAGTTGCAGCGGAGTGTGGTCTCACCCTCCGATCCGCCATCAGTGTCTGCCTTCCTGGCGTGGCTGCGCTCCACAACCGCACCCCCGGGCCTTCCCACCCACTTCCAATCCCCCCGTGCTCCCAGCACCGGGCCAAGGCAGTGGTGGTATAGACATCAGGGTACACAGCTCCCATTTGTTCTCTATTGAATGAGTAATCCCACTACCAGCCTTCTAAACCGGCCGCCCCCGGCCCCCCAGGAGCACAATCTTCCAGCCCTCACAGTACGAAAATGACTCATTAGCCGATACTCCGGCACAACAATAATGTGAGTCACGTGTTACCCAAAAGGTAAAAGGGTGTGTTTCGCGTACACCGGAATATAAGGTTTACACACTTCTGGGGTTTAACGTCATTGGGGAAGGAGTCGGGTAGAAAATGAAAGCCAAAGTGCTCTCCAAGGAAGTTGTATTTAAAACCCACATCATGCAACATCTGTGTGAATCAGCCTCCCAGGATTCAATGTAAGCAGTTGTTGACATAAATAGATGTGCATTTAAGCGAAGACAGATGTCCCGGACCAAAATGTTACGAAAACACATAAAAATGGTTCAGTTCAGCGACATCACGGCTCTCATTTCTTTCCCAGTAGGTGAATCTTCACTGGGCTGTGACAGCGAAGTGGGGAAGGAGAGGACATTTGTTTCCCAGTAGACAGGCGTGTTGTGCCATGAAGCAGGCGTGTGAATGGCTGTCAAAAAGAGCATCCGCTGGCTTCTGCTGTGAGACGTCCCCTTCGTCACATGGTATTCGTTGATGTATTGCAGAACATTCCAGAAGATGCCGGTACTCACATAGCCTCGGAATATTATTTCAGGGAGTAGCAAGTGGGAGGTGTTGGGAGATAAGTCACTGGAATGTGGGGGCTGGCCCTGCTGACGTCAGTGGGAGAAGAAGGTGGGAGGGACCAGGGTTCTGGAGCGAGAGCAGTCGTGGGTCCCTGGTGCTCAGTGGGAACAGGCCTGCCCCTCTTTCTCTCAGCCCACTCCGAGATCAGAGAAAGGATCGACAGGCTGCATTGCAGCGGGAGGGCCGCTCCCCATGAGAGTACCAGGATTCGCAGGCCCAAAGGCCGCTTCTAAACAGAGCCATGCGCATTTGTTTACGGGCCAGGCACTGTGCTAGAAAGCGTTTTCACTCGCACGCACACACATGCACGCGTGCCCTTGATGAGCGTGTGAGGGGTGAAGTAAAGAATTTAAAATGAAAGGAAGTACAGAAGTGAGATTAAGTCTTGACCATACTTTCTTATATATGGTGTAAAAAAAAAAAAATCCCATCAGACTCTGCCAAAGCAGGTATGCCCTTCCCTCCAGAGGGTGTGGCCTGGCGTCCCCCCGTGACCATTGTCCTTGGGTCCAGCTTTCCCCGGAAGAAGGCTGCAGGTGTTCGGAGGGGCCAGGAAGGGCTTGGAGGTGCCCGTGCTGGAAGATGGAACAGACCCGTAAGCCGCCTGGCGGTCACCCCTCACCACCCGCCAGGGCAAGGAAACAAGGGCTATGATCATGGCCTTGAGGCCGAACAATGGCCCTCGTGGGTATCCAGGTTTAAATTCCCCAACCGATGAATGTCACCATCCATGGCTAAAGGGACTTCGGAGATATGATTGAGCTAAGAACCTTGAGCTGGGAGGTTAGCTGGATTCTGCAGGTGCGCCTGACATGTAACCACAAGGGTCTTCGCAAGAGGGAGGCAGGAGTGTCTGACTTGGAGAAGACATCAGGATGGACGTGAGGTCCGACAGAGCAAGAGAGATGTCAAAAGGGTGTATGTGACGTGATGCCTTCAAGACAGAGGAGAGGCCATTAGCCAAGGGATGCTGTGCCCCAGAAAAGCTGGGAAACACCCAGAAACCGATTCTCCTGCTAGATCTCCTGCTAGGAATGCAGCCTTGCTGACAGCTTGATACCTGGACTCGTGGCCTCCAGAGCTGGAAGAGAAGCCATCTGCATTGTTTTCAGCCACAAAGATGGTGGGAATTTGCCAGGGCAGCCACAGGCGACTACCACAGAGGACTTCAAATCGGAGGCTGGTGAGACTGTCACCTAAAACAATCAGAGCCTTGGGCTCAGAAGGCTACGGAGCAGAAGCATGAAGTCACTCACATTCTGTGTGTGCATTGCATGAGAGCTAGGTAAGCACCTCACCCGTCAGCCCTGGCCTGGCCTGGTCCCCGGGGCCTCCGCGTGAAGAACAGTATCTGACACTCAGGTGAAGCCCAGGAGAGTGTTCTTTGGGGGAACAAGCATGTGGGAGGCACACACCACCATCTCTCTAGTCGAAGTCCTCATTCCCTCCCTCCTGAACTGTTTCAACAGCCACTTCATCGTAGAGCTCTCGGGCTTTGGTCTTGTCTCCGTGTCAAACTGCTGCCAAGTTCATGCTCTACTACAAGCTGTGGTTGGGTCATTTTCATCCAAATAAAATTCAAATTCTTCAAATATTATCTAAAGCCTCTCTGACATGGCCTCCAGTTACCTCCAGGAGCAGAAACCATCTACACCCCCAGGTTCCTGCCCACGGTGACTTGACTTCACGGTAAAGCTGCCTCCCTCACATGACTGTACCATCCCATGTGCTCATCGGTGACTTTATTGTTCTAAGACACCCTCATCCAGTGAAGTAGAAGTTACTAATGTTATTGTTAAATCCAGGAACTTACCAGAAAAATTCATTTAAATAAGCATCAAACTAATCCACTCTTCTGTAGATTGTTTATTCTCCAAGACTCTTTGGAGAATCCTGTGTTAAAACCCTCACCTTGCTGTCTGCACTCATCCTAAAGCATACACCATGACCCTTACCCAATCCTATTACAGCTTCCTTCCACATTAAAAGACCCACCAAACCCTCCAAACCTTATTAACACCTCAACTTGGCCTTCCACATCAAAACCACCGTTTGCACTCTGTCTTTTGTCGAGATTATTTGCAAATAGACCAGAACCAAAGGGCACCTGTATGGGTGGGGCTGCTTCATCCACTAAGCAGCATGGGCTAGTGCCTAAGCTTGTAACGTTTTGAGAGGCTCTGAAAATGTCGGAAAGCCTAGATGAGAAAGGAAAATCACAGAATCACCATTGTTTCATCAAGTGTGAATAAATGCTAACGCGCTCTCAATTCATTAATTGTTGAATTTTGAATACGTGCAAATTCCACTATGTTTGAAAACAATTTGTAAACTTGATTTTCTCAATTTACTAGAATTCAGAATTCTTAAGTACGCACAATGGATTCAATTAACTCCTTGTAGCCAACTAATTTTGAACGTTATTTTTTTTAATCTTCTCAAGTTATTCTACATTCAAAAATGTTTAAGTGGGTTCATCTTAATATATGTATATTATGCATGTGTGTTGCCTTAAAACAGGCCTGCTAGTAACGGGGCAGAAACAAAATGACAGTATGGCTGACAGTGATAAGAATGATGGTAATAATAACAGTGGTTGACTGTCATTGCACACTTATCATGTGCTATGGATCCCTGTCATCTTTTTTGTAATTGGCATGAAATGCACATAACAATCAGCTGTTCGAAAGCATACGACCCAGTAGCGTTTAGTACATTCACAATGGTATGCAACCAGTACCTCACCAAGTTCCTAGTCTTCTTCATCAGCCCAGAAAAATGCCCTGTACTCAGCAAGACATTAACTCCCCTCCCCATCCTCTGCTTCCCCGTTTCCTAATAATTCATCTGCTCTCTGTGCCTATGGATTTGCCTCTTCTAGACATCTCATATGAATGCAATCACATAATATGTGGCCTTTTGTGTCTGACTTCTTTTTAAGAATGCTTTCATCATCTCAAAGAGAAACCTTATTCCCATTGGCTATCATACCAATACCCCTCCAGTCCCCTCTGCTCTAAACAACCACCAGTCTAATCTACCTTCTGACTCTACAGGTTCACCTATTCTAGACATTTCCTGTAAATGGAATCCTACAATCTGTGGTCTTTTGTGACTGGCTTCTTTCACTTAGCATAGTGTTTTCAAGGTTCATCCATGCTGTAGGACTTCATTCCTTTTTCTGACTGAATGGTGTTCCATTGTATGTATGCACCTCCATTTGTGAATCCATTCATCTGTTGATGGGCATTTGGATTGTTTCCACCCTTTGACTATGATGAATCATGCTGCTATGAGCACCTAGAATCTCTGTGTGGACATATGTTTTCATTTCTCTAGGAGTGGAATTGCTGGTTAACACGATAACTCTGTGTTTGACTTTGAGGAATAATCCTTCTCACCTGCACAATAGCAATATGAGCAATTTAAATGGGTAAGACTATGTTCCCAAGGTGACACACCAGCAGGAGGGAGCCTCTTCATCTATTCGCTCATGTAGTTAGCTGTTTGAGTTATCCTAACCACTGTTTCCGTTGTTCCTTAACCTGGAATTTGGCCTGGTACTTCGCAGTGGATGGTTTTTCTCACAGATTTCCACAATAAAGAAGAACTTGCTCTTTTTACCTTCACTGCCCTGACCTCACAGCCCTCTCCTAACTTGACTTCATGCCATCAGACTTCCCCATTTCATCCATTCTCCACACAGTGGCCAGAAAGGTGTTTCTAGAATACAAACCTACTCACCTCGGTACCCTAATCCACCACCTCCAGCCCAGCCCCTTACCTCCACGTCCTCTATTGTTCACTCGGGAGACAATTGCTAAGACCCCGGTTCATTGTGCCAGGCGTGTAAATCTCAAATTAATTCTCCATAGGAAAGCGAGTACTCATCTATGGTGAAATGACAGATTCGTGGCGTTAGCCCATTCCACGTAACAATTAGAGGCCAACATCTCCAACCAGGACTGGAGAGCTGTGTGAAGTGCTGGGATTCACATCTGCTTCCCTGAACCTCACCATCTGACCTCATCGTAGCAAACAAGAAGAAAGATGCCGCAGGTAGCAGAAGTCAGACCTCTGTAGGAGGCCTGTCACTGGGTGTCATCACACACCTGGGGGAAAAGCAAGGATGAAGTACCTGTCTGTAGGAGAGAGAACTACAGGAAAGCCACTGTGGCGCTTACATTGAGAGAGGAAGGAGAAGAAAGAAACTGCAGGGCTGACCCTGAACTTTGCCAAAGTTTCTTTCTATTGTAGTGTGCCCTGAGCCTCTGTCCCAACACGCCACACTCCCAGAAGCCTTCCTGGGCCGCTGTGCTCAGAATTGAACCTACGCTGAGGTCAGGAAGGCCTTCCCTAAAGGTGGCATTTGGATTGAGACTCGCAGGAAGGGTCTGGTTAGAAAGAAAAACTCTTGCCCAGAATTTCAGCCTTACTGATTCTGAATGGCTGCAGATACCTGGTTTACCATGTGATGTTTTTCAAAGCATACATAGGAACCTTTTAAATGCAAAGGAGTAATTTGGCCTTCTAGATTTAGTGTGCACTGGTCAAACATGGCTCTGTCCAGGGAAAAGAGAGAGAGAGAGAGAGCTCAGAAGGGTTGTCACGTCATTCGAGTTCTTTCCAAAGGGGAAGGCTTTCAGGATTATAATTCATTTCAGCCGGTGGTTCACTTTGGGCTCGCCAGAAGAATTGCTCATTGTTAACCAAGCATCGGGTTCTATTTAAATAAAAATAGTTCCCAAGATATTGCAAGTCTGGTTCCAGACCACTGCAATAAAGCAAGTATTACAATAAAGCGAGCCACATGAGTATTTGGTTCCCAGTGCACATAAAAGTCATGTTTACACTGTCCCATAGCCTATTGAGTGTGCAATAGCATCATGTCTTTTAAAAAAGATGTACATACCGTAATTCAATAATACTTACTGGCTAAAAAATGCTCAGTATCATCTGAACCTTCAGCAGGTCATAATCTTTTTGCTGTGGAGGGTCTTACCTTCAATTTGTAAAGAAAATAACTCACAAAAACAAGAAACCACAGGATCTATGAAGTGCAATAAAGTATTTAGGTCACTTGAAGGTCTTCAGAGAGGAGAAAACAGGGCTTTGCTGAAAAGACTTGCTCTGGTGCCTGTCTCTGAGTGAGCATCGCCCCTAATCTTCCGCACAATCCTAAAGGCAGGTTGAAAACACAAGTTCCAATTCCAGTGTAGAAAGCAGGCTGCACACTTTGTGGCTACATAAGCTCTTAGCACAGTCGGTTCATCCAACATAATTAAGCCAAACTTTAAAAAGTTATTACACTATTACACAGCAGTGGGACAGAACAAAGACAAGAAAATAATACCTTCCATTTCATTTCTTGTCAGTTTTCCATTTTTGCTACGTTCTACTAGATTCTCAAACTTCCATTATTCTACCAGGTTCTCAAATTGTAGAAGTAAAAAACACTATTTTATACAAAAATGATTATAAAATTTAATCATTTTTGGATGCAATGTAGCCAAAGACAGTGTTTGTGTTTCCAGTACAGATTGTGCCAAAATATTGTGTATGTAGCCTGGTCTACAGTCTATGAGATCAATAGATGATGATAGATAGATAGATAGATAGATAGATAGATGATAGATAAATAGATAGATAGATAGATCGATAGGTAGATATTGATAGAGATGGTATATACATACATGCATGCATACAGACTGATAGATAGATAGATAGATAGATAGATAGATAGATAGATATTGATAGAGATTGCATATACATACATGCATGCATACAGACTGATGATAGATAGATGATAGAAGATGATGGATGGATGGATGGATGGATGGATAAATAAATAGATAGATAGATAAGTAGATATAAATATAGATTGTCAGGGTGACTCCTGAACCTCACAACACCACTGTGGAATATGCTGTGATTCCAATGTTACAGCTGAGGCCCAGAGAGCATCAACACCTAGCCCAAGGTCACACAGGTAGTGAATGATAGAGCAAAGACCTGACTCATAGGATCTGACCCATCCTATCTGGCTGCCTCTCAAAATACACCCAAAACAGAGCTCATACTTTGAATAATATGATCATTTAATTTTACTGGGTTGCCACTGAATTGAATTACACACTAGTGTAATGCAAACTGAAATATCTAGTCATTAAAAATTAAAAACAGAAAATGGACCTGTATTCTTTATATTTGTCCAAATGTGGCTGCTCTTTGGCCAACTATTTCTTTTAAGATTGGGTCTTAAAAGCAGGGTTTTATAGGTTTGTAATCCCAGATTTGGCCGCTTAGACCTGTTACATTAGACAAGGCGGCCATTGGACTAAGGTGGCCCACTGCCCTGGTGGCCTATGTCAGCAAACCGAGATTTAAGCCTGTAAATCCCTCAAGGTTACGAGATCAAGAGCTAAGCACAACCAATCGCAACCAGCCAATTAGGCTTTAAATTATAGCCAATCAATAACTTCCTTTTGCTTCCGAACTTTCTCTATATTAGTCTCTTCCCCTGGGGCCTGCAGGGGCCGGAGGGCGGGGCGGGGCGGGGGATGTTAGCATTCCTAACCACTTCTGGTTTGGTGCTGCCAAATTCAAATGCATTTTGCTCAAATAAACTTTTAAAAAATTGTGTATGTCTAAGCTTATCTTTTAACAGTCCCCAAAGATACTATTTAAAAAATGGGGGAAGTAGGGATGACTCAGCAGGTTAAGTGCTTGCTTTGTAGATCCAGGGACCAAGGATTGAGTCCTGGCCCCGGCCTGTGCAGACCCATATGCCGAGCTGGGGTGTGCTTCCCATGCAGGAGGCCCCCCACTTCGGTTCTCACCCCCCAGTTCAGGCCCTGGCTCGAGGGGGCATGCCTCCCACGCAGGAGGCCCCCTGCCCAGTTCCTGCCCTGTGCGGCCTCCACCCACCTGTGTGGAACAAAACCATGTTGAAAACTGATGAAATACAACTATAGAGACTGCTCTGGGCCCTCCCCCTTCTCTCTGTCTCTGTCTCTGTCAAAAACAATCAAAATAAATCTTTTAAAAAATGCTTAAAGAAGACAATTAGGCGATGCAAACAAACTTGAACACTTCCTGGAGCGGACAGTCTACTTTCAGAGAACAGCAAAATGCGACAGAAGGCAGCAACTTTACAGGACAAAGAATAAGCAGCAGGAAGTACGGAGCCCAGCGTTGGCCTGGCAACTGGGGATCGCTGCCTGAATATCTGGCGTTTCCAGTCAAGCAGAGCAGTTACAGGCACAAGGAAGTCATCTGTTTGGGTCTGCTGATATGGCACCCGGGGGCTGGAGCAGCTCTATCTTGGGCCTAGTGACTTACTTCAACACTATCAAAAGCTGCGGAGTTTAATGATCACCCTGACCCTCGAGTCTGGGCAATGGAACTTCCAGGGGGCTGGACCCCACCTCTGGGTGGTGAAATCTTTGTTTGCACCATCCCGGCCCGGTCCACTGAGTGAACTCACCATATTGATTTTTCTACTTCATTTCTATTTGGCTCATTGGCCTTTGATGGGGACAGGTGACTCACTCCTGACCATGTCACAGCTTTCTACATCTTGATACCATCTAGATGACTAATGTCTACGACACCTGGGAGCTGAGTGAAGGCATTGTTTGTTCAGACCACACTTACCCCACAGGTGTGCTAGACTTTCCTGGAACAGAAACCCAAAGTGGGTGCTGACCACTGGCAGCTACAAGCCCGCGGTCCCTGAGCCGAGGCGTTGAGCTCTTCACTCTAGTTGGCTGTGACGAAGCAGACGCGGTGCCTCCTGGGACTAGAGAAGGTGTGTCAAGTTCACCTGGTTCAGAAGGTGGGATGCTCCTCCAAGTGTGACCGGCAGAGAGCCGCTCATACCCTGCCCTCCACCATCAAGATTCAGCTTAGATCACCTTTGTTCCATTCATCAAAGGAAATATTTATTGCAATTGTCACGATTCCTCTCACTGTACAAAAGCATCCACCTTAAGCACACAGGCATTTCAGAAAGAACAAAGGGGCATTGTGCAAATCACCAGCCAGTGAGACCGATGGAGAGATAAACATGCCATTCATCCCTGTGCTCCCCAGGCCTGTGCCACCTACCTGTGGCTGTGGGTGACCATCGAGCGTGGACCTTACTTATTTCAAAAGTTGTGGCTTCGTTATGAGCATAATTAAATGCCTGGGCACTTGCTTTATGTTAAAAATAAAATCAAGCAACAAGGGGCAGCTGGGATGGCTCAGTGAGTTAAGCACTCTCTTTGCAGCCCCAGGGACTGAGGATCGAATCCTGGCCACGGCCCACGCAGACCAATGTGCTGAACTGGGGTGAGCTTCTCATGCTGGGGGGCCCCAACCCAGTTCCCACCCTGAGTGGCCCGCACCCGCCTGTGTGGAACGAAACCATGTCAAAAACTAAGACGTATAACTATGGAGACTGCTCTGGATCCTCTCCCTTCTCTCTCTCTCTCTCTCTCTCTCCCTCTCCCTCTCTCTCTCTCTCTCTCTTTCTCTCTCTCTGTCCCTGTCAATAACAATTCTAAAAAAACCAAGCAACAAATAAACATTGAGCTGGGGAGAAACCCTTGGGCTGAGGTAAGAAGTGTGGTCCTCAGTCCGTGCAAGTGACCAGCTGAGACACCCCAGAAACACACTGTCCCACCGTGAGCTCGTTTTTCTCACCTGGCAGGTGAGGAGATTGGCGACCCCCGAGCAGTCGTTCTCCAAGCCTGGGCCAGGGGCCCGCGGGGTCCCGGAGCCTCTCGCTGGCCATCTGTGAGACCAGAATGACTTCTGCACATGGCATTGGCCTTTTCCACTCTGGGCGTGTCACGAGGGCACGTGGCGTTTCCCCAGAGGCTGCAGGACCTGTGAGACGGCAGCAGATCGAGTCCAGGGCCTGGTAGAGATACTGCCATGTGCCCGGCCAGGCAGTAAGCCGGTTCACGAGAGCGTGAGGCGGGGCCGTGCTGCCAGGGACCTTTTCGTTGTTTCAGAACAGTCATTTTTCCTTTAAAAAAAAGTTATTTGTGTGAACATGTAATAGGTTTAGCGTATCTTTAAATAAATAAATATTTTCAACACCTCTCAGTTTTGATGTGTAAGGTGGTAAAAATGGATAGAATCCACATAAACCAGAAATGCTAAGAGCGTAAAGGAATCCTGAGAGCAAAACGTCTGACACCCATGGCACGAGGTCACCCTGAAGGGCCCTTTGTCATTCTGCACTTTGGATTTCCCCTGCCTTGTTCCCATGTCTTCTCTTTCTGCGCCCTTCTTGCCATTGTAATTAGTAAGGCTTTATTTATTCGTTACACTTACTATTTACCATGTGTAGTCCCCACTCACATAAATTCCACGAGGGCTAAGCTGTGTGTCCCTTTTGATCACTCGTGCATCCCAGGCTGCCTCAAACCGGGGTCGCACGTAGCGCCTGCTTGATAAAGGTCTGTGGAAGGGGGTGAGGGGAGTGAAGGAGACGAGGCCGTAGTCCTTCCAGTACCTGTACAACTGACAGGGCAGGTTGTAGTACCTCTGTTTTATGGGAGAAACTGAGGCACCAGAAGTGAAGAGCCCTGTACGTGATCACACGGGAGGTGGCAAAGCCAGAAATCTCCTTTGTCGCATGACTCTGTTATCTGACCCCCACAAGGCAGCCCCTGCTCCAGTAGAGCCGCAGGGTCTCTGAGCAGAGAACCCACCGACGCCCAGCTAACCCTGAAGGTGCCGGGACGTCCCTTCCCCCATCGACAGGTTCGCAGTAAGTGACCTCAGAGGCCTTCGGAGGAGTTGAACAGGAAACGCAGACCCACACGGGCGGTGTGAGACCTCTGGGTCTGTGAGCAGATACAGGCCTTGGAATCAACCGAGCGCCTTCCAAGATCCACCTGGTGACCCAGGCCGGGCCCCGTTCACCCCGCCTGACCTCTTCGCAGCTCTGTCAGGTGTGTCCTCTGAGACCCTCGCATTGCTTTTGCTCCTGGGACACCCACGATCAGGTAACCAGGACCCCACAGCGCGTGGGTCTGGCCGCCTCTTCTGGAAGTCTCCAGGAATGAAGGGTAGTTTTGCACTCAGTCAGCCCCTGGCCGCCACGGAGCTAGTGGAGCCCATTTCAAGTAACCACCCACCAACTCTCCTAGAAGCTTCTAGTGCTTCCTTCACCCATGGCCCTCCAGGCCTGGTGAAAGGGGAATCTTCTGGGCTTTACGGAAGCCTACCACCTCCATGGAGAAAGTCAGGCGAAACGAACGGTTACAGCCCAGGAGCTAAGGTCCAGGAGCCGGTTCAGACAGCCAGCAAGGTTACTGCGAGGACCATGCACAGGCAGGACCTGGTCCCCAGGGGGCACCCAATGGAGTGCAGACGACCATCCCAGTGCGCTGAGCTGCTGCAGCCGGATCCCATCTGCTGGGCGGCATCCACACGACAGATGTTTGTTTCTCACAGCCCTGGAGGCCGGGAGTGTGAGGTCAGCAGTTTCAGTATCTGGTGAGGACCAGCTCCTGGCTTGGAGATGCCTGTCTTCTCGCTGTGTCCTCACACGGTGGAAGTGGGCAAGGACGGCCTCTGGGGCTGCTTGTTTAATGGAAATAATCCCATTCTTGAGAGCTTTGCCCTCGTGACCCAATCATTTCCCTATGACCCCACCTCCAAACACCATCACCCTGAACTTAGATTTCAACATATGGATTTGGGGGCCACAGGAACGTTCAGACCATGGCAGTGATTATTATGAAAGCCCTCAGTAAACATCTGTTCTTTTTTCTCCTTACTCTCTTCCTTTCTCTTGGCTGGACCTTGAGGCTCACGGGGTAGTTCATAATGGGGGTTGGGGCAGAAGGCTGGTGATGCAGACGAAAGGCGTGCCAAGCTGTTTAGATTTCATTTTAAGGGCAGTGCAGAGGCATTGAACGTTTCTGAGCAGGGGAACACCTCTCCAGAACAACCACTGGGACGTGCCCCTGGCTGCCTGGTGGAGTGCTGACAGACAGGAAGACATCAGAGGGAAGGCATCTGATTGGAATAGAGCTGCCAGATGCTATTGTGCCTGTCCCTGTGAAATCAGTGAGAATAGAAGAGATCAGCTGTTAGAGCTGAGGAGCTCAAATCCACAGGCCCCGGGTTCGGATTGATTCAGAGTGGGCAACAGATAAATGAGCCTGAGGATTGCCCCTGGTCAACGGGAAGATAACCCAGGAGGAGGGGCACATTTCAGGAATGGATGTAGCTCAGCCTGCGAGTATCCATTCTCAGTACAGACTCTTCCAGTGAAAGACTACTTTCCAGCCTCCCTTGCAGCTAGAAGTCGTGACTAAATGCAGCCCAATGGGAATGAGCGAGACTGCCAAGTGCCTCTGCTTCTCTTCCCTACTTTCCCAGGACCTGGTTGTGCTCCATCTTCAGCCAAGGGGACAAGGGCGGAGCAACATGGGACCTAAGTCTTTAGGTCACAGCATCGCCAAGCCACAAAGCCAGCCTCAGTTCATCTTCCCCAAGTGTTATTCTGGAGGACAATAAACTTTTCTCAATGAAGGCCCTGTACGTGTAGTGTCTTGTTACTGCCCTGTTACATTCAAGCGCTGTGCTCTGTGACAGGCAGAGCCCCTTGCTTTTGTTGTATCTTAAGAGACTGAATATCTGTTCCAAAGGCTCTCAGAGCCACCCGGCCTCTGCCCACAGGCTCTGCATCGATCTGTGGTATGAAAAATACCCACAAGGCATCCAAGGCTCACACCCGCCCAGGGACAGAGGTGTCTGGGTCAGCAGATGTGTCTGGGCACTAGTGGACACCTCCCATCTGCGCTGGCCAGACTGGGTCAGGAAACACCCCCGACAGGGAAGGCCTCGTGGTCACTAGGATTTCATGAGAACCAGTTCTGTCAGTGCGACGTGACAGGCTTACTGAACAAACAGATACGGCGAATGCAACAGATGTCGGTGTTTGTTCTTCAGCAGGATATTTGACACGATGTCTTATATCTTCAAGGGTAGTGATACAAAAAGAGTTAGTCATCCCTGGGTGACTGTCACCTAGAGGGAGAGTCCTAGTGACATACTATGGGCTTTGCCTTAGTCACTATTTGTTCAGTGACTTGTTTATCAAGTTTATAGGTGATCAAAGCAGTTAGCAATGGAAGATACTTTAGATTACAAAACTCAGGAGTCGTAAAGATCTAACAGGCTGGAGTGATGCACTGAATTCAGCCAGATTCATTCATTCATTCACTGAACCTATGTTCACCGACACCTAGAACACACTGCGGAAGGTGCTGGAGCACACAGTTCCGGCTCTCACTGTGCGTGTGGTTTCGTATCTGAGCGCTGTCCAGCAAGTTTCCAGCTATGCAGCCATTCCCGTTAGACTGACAATGGCTGGGTTCTGTGTAGGGAGCCCTCGTAGAGCACAACAAGACCGCAAACTCGAATTAAAAATAAAATAAATTAACAGGAAAAAGTTGCAGTGATAAAGGCTAAGTAGACCACTGTCAGCCTGACGTGATGGTGATAGGACCCTGGGGGGTCAGGAGGCACCATCCTGAGCCCGTGACATCTGTCCTGGGTGATGGGAAGGGGCAGCCTTGCAGAGATGGGGAAGGGCTTTCGAAGGCCTTGGGGCTGGGCTAGGTTTGGGGTGTTCCAAGAGTAGACACGGCTGACCAAGGACCAGGGTGGAGGAGAGGAGGCGGGGCCAGGCCTCCTAGGCATTGGGAGGCGCTGGCAGGAGTGGGGAGCTTGCAGGTGATTCTGAGGACAGAGGTGGCAGCACGGGGTTTCTTTTTCTAGACTATTCTGGCTGCTGTGCTCAAGATGTAATATCAGAAGGCTGGGGCATGGCTTGCTCAACAGTTAGGAGGTCGGTGCATGGTCGAGGCGAGCAAGAAGGTGACGCACACGCAGAAGCAGGGACAGTGAGAAGGGGTGTGGTTTGCAATGTGCGGTGGAAGCAGAGCCCGTGCAGTTCGCTGAGGGGCTGTGGGGCTGCGGGAAGAAGAGACATCAAGGGGGACCCCAGAGCCAGGGCTTGCGCAGTTGGTGGAGGGTGGTGCCGGTCCCTGAGGTAGGACCCCCTCTTCTCCGTCTCCAGCATTCACTCACCGGCCCAAGCCAGCCTCATCCTCTACCTTTACTCCCGCGGCAGTCACCGGGCTGGCTTCTCTGATGCCACCCTCCTGTCCCCAACAGTCTGATGGAGCATGTTGGGATCAGCGCTGGGGATTCCATACTAACACTCACACGTGCTAACAGGTGGGTTGAAAGGAAACTTCCGTGTGTGTGGTTCATGCGCAGAGGACAGGCAGACGGGGGTCAGCAGGTGGGACTGTCTTTAGATGGCAGAACTGGGACAAGCCAGGGAGGGGCTGAAGACACCAGCCAGGGCAGAAGCCTGAAATGAAGACATGAGACCCAGGCCAAAGCCCCATCCAGGGGCTGGGAGGAGCAGGTTCTACGACACAGCAGAGCAGCGACCGTTGGGGTTCTCAGGACCCAGCAGTGACTCTGGGCGGGTCAGGAGACAGCCCAGTCACCCCCAGACCACCCTGCCGGCAGTCATGTACTTTCAGTCCCTGTGCAGAAGTCCAAGGGCCACCCAGCTTTCTTACAAACTCAGGAACAGGGCCTGGGTCAGATCCAAAGTTGAAGGTCCCCGGAGAACCCAGGGGAAGAACCAGGAATGAACAGGAGGAGGAGAGCCAAAGGTGACCTCCCGGTTCCTTGGAATCTGCTGGTTTGCTGACCACCTCACACTGTTATTGGCCTGTAACTGGCCTGAATTCCTCAGTTCCTTCTCTTTCATTCTTACGATTTTTCACACGAACTGTAGATGGTGACTCACCCTAAGATTGCACTGAACATTCCAACGTGTAACTGCCACCATAAAACGTGCGTTGCCCCCGCGCGCTGGTGTGTTGGATAAAGCAGTTTCATAAATCCCTTTTTTTCATTTTCTTGGAGAGAATGTCAAAGATCCATGTCAGCGCCTCATTCAACTTTGTACGCTTTACCCGATTGTAAAAATGTGCTCGAATCTTTCTCACTCGTGTTAGGAACCTCGCTGTCTTCAAACGCTTCGTCTCTCTTCACCTCCATCTCTGCGCCTATACTAGCCTGTTTCCCCGAAAATAAGACAGTGTCTTATACCGGTAGCATGTTACGTGTTCGTTGAAAAGGTGATGGATCATCCTCAGAATTCATTAGTGTCATTCCTTGCACGAGCGCTTATTGAGGGCTGTGTGTCAGAAACGGTTCTGAGCACTGCAGAAAAGTAGCACACAGAACAGGTAGGGTCCCTGCCCCAGGGGGGCTGGGTCAGAGCCGGGGAGCAGGAGAATGAACCAGGCAAAAAGTCCGATGGAAGAGGTGTTACGCAGTGACACAGGGAAGTGCAGGGGCGGGGGGGCCATGCTGGGTCAGAGCCCGGGTGGTTGAAATTCTAGATGGGTGGCCAGGAAAGGTCTCAGCAAAGGTGACGACTTAGTAAAGGTCTGAAGGCGGGGAGGGGCGGAGCCTGTGGTGTGTGGGAGGAGCTTTCCCAGGGTGGGGAGCACATTGGGGAAGCGCCTGTCTGGTGTTTGGGGACCCAGTGGTGGTGCCCAGGGGGGAGCCAGGACCCAGGAGAGAGGAATGACCCCAAAGATAGAGGGGGGCCAGGTCACCGGGCCTGGTGGGGACTCAGGCTTGTCCTCTGAGTCACACAGGAGCCGTTGAAGGGTTTTGGCTGAGGTGGGGACAGGTCTGATTAATGTTTTCACAGGACCCCCCTGGCTACCGCACTGAGAACAAATCTAGTGCCTAAAGGTTTTTAGAAGTGACTGTATGTGTTCTAATTCACAAGTCACACTGAAAAATCATTTTTAAAAAATGTCAAATGATGCCAATTATATCGCAGACACATTGGAACAAATGAGTGAATGAACGTGTGAATGAATGTCAGCTGGTCGCTTTTTTTCTGAAACTAGAACAGGCAGTAAGGCAGGGAAATAATCTCTTTTCCATACAAACGCTAGCACGTAGGGTGAGCATAAAGTAAGGTGACCAGATGTTAACATGGGTAAAGCGGGACACCATTGACCGGGGGGCAGGGGGTTCTTGATGAAAAATGGGGTCTGTCTCCCGCCGTTCCCTAGCTTGTCGTGCATTCTTTCCAAACATCGGGACTTTTCTAAAACGCCGCAGGAGGCGGGACAAATTGTTAAAAATCGGGACTGTCCCGCCCAAAGCGGGACGTCTGGTCACCCTAGCATAAAGAGATAAGAAAGCGTAACTTGCTCAGTGTTGTCAAACATTCTTCTTGCTACCAAGAAACCCAGGTGCTCAGCTCGGAAGGGGAGGGCTTCTTTGGTCTGCCTTCCCTGAGGAAGGCCCGGCTGTTTGTTGGGTGGCAGCTGCCAGGAGGGTCTGGGGTGCAGCCCAGGGCCCCCCACAACCCCGCCACCCCACCCTCCCCACTGAGGTGGTGTTGCCTCGCCCTTCCCTACCCCCGGCTGCTCCAGGGAAAGAACATCAGGACTTCCCCAACTCTGGGTGTTAAAGGTGCTGTCAAATCCGTCCGTGTACAGGCCGGCATTTCACAGGCACCTACAAACAAGCCAGACGAAGGGGTATAAATATACTGGTCATCAAAAGGGACGCAGTACTGACCCACGCTACGTCATTACGCTGATGGCATTACGCTGAGTGAAAGAGGCCAGTTACGAAAGGCCAGGTGTTGCACCGTTTCTTTCATACAAAATGCCCAGAACAGGCAGAGAGGCAGGAAGCAGATCACTGGTCACTGGAGGTTGCGGGGTGGTGGGGGAGGAGGTGAATAGGAGAAACAATGGGGTGATTGCTAACGGGGACAGCATTCTTTCTGAGGTGATGAAAATTCTAAAATCATGGGGTGACGGTGGCACATATCTGTAAATATTCCAGAAACCATTGAATTGTATACTTGAAATAGGTTGCTTTTGAATGATATCCCAATGAAGGTATGGCGCGTGAATTATATCTCAATGAAGGTATTCACACATGTGTATGTTTATGCACACACACACACATACACACACTGGTATTTTGTGACTTCTAAGAAATATTAATAATCACACATAGAAGTGTTGCTGCCCAGCTAGGGAAGCCTGTTTCAATGTGGCTCTTGATCTCCCATTGTCAAACAGAAAGGACACTTTGAAGGAACAAGTGAGCTGGGCACGGAGGTGGGGTGTAGGGGGGGACCCCCCCAGCTGTCTGTCATGTGCTCTGTGTGACAGAAGGGGCTGTCCACTCCCTGCACCTGGGGGAAGCCCTGGGAGAAACGTCCACCTGGGACCAACTACGTAATTTGCAGCGAAAAGAAAATGGGTTTCTGGCTTAAAAAAAAATTGTGAAGCATGTCACAATGGCGGGGTGGGGGCAGGGACCCTGGCCCAGCCCTGTGCTTTTCTTCAGCCCATGAGGAGACGGGACTTCCACAATGGCTGTAAGAAGTGCTGACAGTGGACCTGAAATAGACACAGGTTCCCCACTTTGTAAATGCAAAGAAGTGGGGGACAAAGTCTGCAGCCATTGGAAGCCCATTCCTCCAAACAATGGATGTGACGGATCCCTCAGTGTCTTGACAATTTATCCACACACCTGCTTACACCTGTTGCATTATTTCGCTTTACAACACTCATCCAGGTCTTATTTTGTCACCAAAAGTGGCATGCGAATGAGCCTGACGTAACCATCTATTAGAACGACTGGCTCAATGGTGACAGAGCCTTCGTGTGAGTGAGGACTCGGGGTTCAGTGTCCCAGTTCTCGAGACAGAAGTCACCGCTGGGCCATCTTGGGCACAATGCCGACCACAGGCATCACACTGTGACTCAGAACGCACACATCTACCTGTAGGGGTCTGACTCATGCTGCAGACACACTTATTTAGAGATTATCAATTCCACAGGACACAGCAAGTCCGCTTTCTACTCCGGTTGTTCAGACTTGCCTGAAGCATGTCATTGTGCCGTTGAATGCCCTGGGGGATTGGGAAGGTGGTTGGAACACTCCGGAGCACCGCCTTATAAGGGCAAATGACCGAGTGCCCTGGGGAAATGGGAGCCTGCCCTGCGGCCCCGGGCCTGCCAGGACATAGCCCCAAGACCCTGGGAAGCAACCCACCTTCCCTGGACCTGTTTCCTCATCAAAACGAGACTTGCATTCCCACACCAACTCTCTGAAGGGTTCTGCCGAGGTTCATGCCCTGGCCTCTTACCACCCAAGGCAAGAGAATGATCGTGAAAGAAGACGTGGGTCCCTATTGACAGCATCAGTCGTGATCTCATCCCTTGTGGTGACCCCAAGTTCTGCCTCGGGGTACAGCAAGGTGGTAATCAGAGGGGATGGTGGGAGGGAGCTGTCCCATGGTCAGGGGAGCTGCTACGTATTTACCACACACTTAGACTAATTACGGGTCAGGCATCGGTTCTGAGTGCGGATGATGCATTCACTCGTTTCATCCTCAGGCAGCCCTAGCAGAAAAGTACTGTTATTTTGCAAACTCCATAGAGAAGGAAACTGAGGCCCAAAGAGGTTAAGCAATTTGTCCCCTCCCCCCTCCCCAGGAGCAACCGGCTGAGCTGGGCTCTGACTCCAGGGAGTCCAGAGGTCAAGATCACAGGCTCCAATTAGTTACTGGACCTTCCTGCCCACACGGAGCCCAGGGAACAGAGGAGGCTGCAACCAGCAGAAGGAAGTACAGTGGGGCCTTCGGAAAAGGCTTGGGCTTCCAGGTCCGCAATTCCAAGAAATCTTTAGGGGGAGGGTAGACATTGCTCGTGAATAGTTGGGATCACCCTGTGGGAGGCTGGAAAGCTGCTAGAAGACCTCAGGTCCCACAGGGACTCCTGGTCCCTGCACCAGCCTGCACATGGGCACACGTATAGGACAGGTTGCATATTAGACCTGTTGTGTGTACACTTGGAGGGTGGGAGTGGGGGTGGGGAGTGGGGGAGGGTGGGGAGCCTGGACCCCAACATCTACAGTGGAATAACCACTACTGCCAGACACCACTCGGTGAGTCAGGGTGAACAGTCAGCTAAGGAAACGCAGGTGCAAATAGGCACGAATTACATTATTTTTAGCTCTGAGTGCACACCTCCCCCCACCACCAGGATTTCCGAAGTCACACCTTTGTGTGCGATTTTACCAGTACCATCGCTTCGCTTTTAGTTCTTCAAGGGCAGGTAGCAAGCCTTACTGACCTTTGTCTTCTCAGCTGGGGACACTGTGTTGTACGACCAAATAATACACCTCCAATAAAATGACATACGTTTAGGTTGCACGGGAATCACCTCGAACCGTATATTGACTATGAATTTGGATTTCAAGGGAAACACAGACACGTTTCTAAGGAAACGTTCTTGATTTTTTGTGTGTTTGATTTTAGAGGATGACTGGGTAAGCTAGTCACTTTTAATAATTAGGTCTGGATTCTAAAGAACTCATTATCTGCACTTTGCTCTCTAGACATTTGGTATTTATGACACGTGGGTGTACATAATGTCCTCTTTCCCTTCTGTTTGTTAGCTCCTCTCTTTCTTACGGGGAAAGGAACCGCTGTTCATCTCAGCTGGCAAAGTGCATCCGATCACTTCATGCCTCCCGCCTTCTGACCGCTCAGTTCCTTCAAACGCTCTGACTTTTGATCTTCAAGCACAAGGGCCATTCTTCGATTAGGTTTAATTGACTGTACAGCGTGGTATTCCTGGTGAATCAACCATAATAGTCAATGAATAATCACAGGCTTCAGCTTCAGCCAGGCCGGCTCTTAGTGCAGCTGAATAACTAGAAAAACCAACTAATAACAGGAAGGTAAAAAACAACATAATGTGAACCCTGACATCCCCCCGACCTAGGAAAATCCGTTTTAGTACGACGGTGCAACCTCCCAGGTGTCGAGGGGGACTGGTCACAGAGTAGGACCCAGGGCACGACCTGGGAAGCAGCAAGGAACAGGAGCCTGGGTGGGAGTCAAGGGTCCAGGCTGCTGTGTGACCCCCACTACCCCCGCCTGGAATCCTGCATCGCTTTCAGCTTCTGGCCAAATCACAGGCTAACCCCTGAGACGGGAGGGGTGACTGTCTCTTTCACGTATAAGATGGTAGTTTTTTCAAAGGGTCTTTCATAAGACACTCCCAGGGGGAGCTTGGAAAAAGAAACGTAATCGCTGTACCATTTTGAGCCTCTCTACTGTATCTCAACTCTGATAAACTCTTGACCTATTTGGTTCTACCTATTATATGTCAACGGCATAGGTTCTATAATCACTTTTCTGCAGAGGAGAGAAGGGGCCGGCCATTGAACGAGTGTGAGCACAAGGAAAATGGGTGGTCAGGAACGGTTGTCCTCAACCCCCTGTGACATCTTTCCGCTCAGATCTCTTGGAAATGGCCTGAAGTGAGCAAAGCGCCCCTCTCCACCCCCCGCCTGTGCCAGCCCCCCAAAGAGGAAAACTGTCTTCCTAAAGACTCCGTGGACCTCCGTGACTCAGCCCCTGAGAATTCCGCACTGAACCCCTATGGGCACAGAAGCACATGCTGTGGACAAGCCATTTTGGGCAACTGAACTTGCCCCAGTGGCTGTGGGCACCAAGCTTCTCAGAATCGATCAAGGGCTATGTGAGCAGCCTGGGGGTTGGGGGAGAAACCTAGTAGCTAAAACTGCAGCCCAGATGAGTCAGTATTTTCTGCTACAGTTAAAAAATAAAAAGTAGCATACTCTTCATGTCTCCATGGTAACTTACTACAGGATCTCTATTCCACTTATGAAAACCTTTCTTGACCCGGCTATGATTTCTGATCAGGGCCTGAACATACACTGAGAAGCCATCCGAATGAATTCAGTCTCCTGGAAATATCCATCCCGCCTGCACCCGATGGTTTCAGCCACAGAAACCCCGCCTCTGGCCCATGCACTGGTGATACCGGAGACCCTCAGGTGTCTGGAAATATGAAGGTCTGGTAGTATCTCAATCATCCAGATAACTCCGAATTTAGGGTTGCCATGGAAACTGGAAACCTTGGTAACAGAGAAGTGAGGCAGGTTCTCTTCCTTCCTAGCACGGGCAATCCCTGAGCTGCAGGATTTAGTCCCGTGGCCTTGCCTACCCTGGGCCGTGATAGCTCATACTCACCATCAGGAATCTAAATTTTCCTCAGAAATACTGAGAACCTGACCTGACCTTGAATAGGAAATGCACACACTTTCTAGCCATGGACTCAAGTGTTTTTTGCTTAAAAAATTGGAGACTGGCGATATGGGTGATGGCTTGGATGTCCGATAAACTGGAGTTTGGACCCTGACTTTCCCATTTACATGTTTCATGGCCCGGCAAGTTAGTCACCCTAAGGTTCAGTCCCCTCACATTTAACGTGGGATCAATAATGCCTTCCAGAGTTCTCATGAGCCCGGACAGCTCGGTCAAGGTCGGTCACTACGAAGGCTCAACTCTAGGGGGCGCCACTCACACGGAGGCTGTAGCCGCTGCCTGGAGCGGGCGGAGAGCACTCAGTGACCCCGCAAAGGGCCCGCTCCTACAGTCACTCAGCGTCTTTGCAGGATAGACCGATCGGAGAAATCAGAGGCCTACCAAGAGGTCCAAGCATGGGCCCGTGGCACCCCCGCCCAGCGGCTGCCCGGTGCCACCCGCAGCGCCACTGGGTTCCTGCCCAACTCGAGGCCTGTTTGGTGTTAAAGCCTCGGGACCAGGGAGGAATCCAAGGAGACACTGCCCGCCTGGGCTCCGGGGCTCCCACTCCCCGGGCCCACCACGGTCCTGAACAGCCGGCGGGGGGCAGAACCCTGCGGCAGCGGGTGCCCGGCCAGGTCCCGGGCAGAAAGGGCCTGCTCCGCACCCCTCCCCGCTGCCTACCTCCCCAACCCTGCCCCTCCCCGGGTCTCCTCCCCTCCTCCCGTCCTCCCTCCTCCCTCCCCTCTGCCCCTCCTCCCTCCTCCCCCTCCCCTCCCTTCCCTCTGCCCCTCCTCCCTCCT
>PVKE010002451.1:35326-82912 GCA_004027555.1 Craseonycteris thonglongyai | reverse complement strand
GCCATGAGGACCGAGGATCGAATCCCGGCTCCGGCCCAGGCAGGACCCACGTGCTGAGCTGGGGAGTTCCCACAGTTCGGTTCTCTAACTGTCTCTGTCTCTGTCTCTCTCTCTATCTGTCAAAAAGTAAAATAGAAATAACTATGCACTGAAGACAAAAAGATAATTTCTCTCTATAAATGTGAAAAGATAAAAAAAATAAATAAATAAATAAATAAAAATAAAATAAAATAAAAAAAATAAAATGCTCTCTTAAATAATTACCGTATATTCAAAAGGGACACATTTTAAAAATTAAATTCCTAAACTGAATTTAGCTAACCATATCAAAGTGTTATCAAATAACTATAGAAAGAGCAGCAACAAACTCCTTGGGATTACCTGGTCAATATACCCCACATACACCAAGGCCAGCCTCATCCTCATCCTCATCCTCATCCTCATCCTCATCATCATTTCCCTGTCATCACTGCCACCATTTATAAAGTGGTACTTGGTACCACATGCCATTCTAGACACTTGTCATATATTACTACTTTTAATCTTCTCAAAAACCTTGAGGTAGAAAATTTCACTATTTACATTTTACGAACAAGAAAACTGAGTCATGAAGAGATTAAGTATCTTGCCCAAGACTACATGCTAGAAGGTATAGAGTCCACTTGGTTTTGGGGTGCACTCTCTTAACTGTTACACAGACATCTATGGACCCTTCTGGTTAGAGTCCCTGTACTGACGACCAGGCTACCTTTAGCTTCTTTAGTACTTGTCCTGCCTTCCCTATCCCCAAGTGTTTTAGTTTGTCCTTTTCCTCCTTCTAAGGCTTTGTTCTGATAAGTGCACAATATCCCTGGTTTTCTCCTAGGACAGCGGTTCTACCCCATCTATGGCCAGCGTAGTGACTGAGTCCCTTTGAAAACAGCCATCCAAACATGGGCTGCTGTCATTTTCCAAGTGCTGCCCCCCAAACCACTACTCTGTCTTGAGGATCTCCATTACCTGTTGCTTGCCCAGACTTGAATCTCCTGCTGAAGACCTGAGCTTCTCCAATCAATCCTATCAGGAGGCCACCTCAGTGGGTGGGTTTATATGCAAGTACCAGCCTCTTCTGCACATTTCTAGCCCTGCTGTCAATCACTGGTCTTGTCTGGCAAAAATATGAAGTTGCTAAGGGTGGACATGAATCTCACTTAATAATTACCTCTGTCGCCAAATAAACAAAATCTTGGGGGGTGGGGGGGGGAGGGGGTGCTGTCTCTGTCCCAGGGGAGATCTTAGGTTATCTAACATATTCATTCTCTCTTGAGGCAGCACAACCCCCAAACACAGACACTCTTCTGAGCTGGTGGTGAATGCACAGTAGCATCCTCTTCCTGCAAGCCACCGAGGAGCCTGCCACCTGTCAGACCCTGTGCAGTTTAATTAGGTAACACTTGTGAAGGGCTTTGCGACACGTGGCACACATGTTGTCCTGGGAGCTCACACATGGCGTTCCACTTGTAAAATTCGAGAGCTATTTTTAAAATCTATCTAGCAGTTGAGCAAAACCTAGGAGTGTTTCCTTTTGCGGACTATTGTAAATCATTACTCTTTCACTGAGACTACCTCAAAAAGAGCATGCAACTGGTGAGGATTATTGAATAAGACACAAAGAAAACTCAAGAAAAAAAAAAAGAAAGAACTAGTTGCACTCAATGCCAAGTTTTCAAGGAAATCCCAAAGAGCTTTGTTGCATCGATTCTTTTGAAAGCAAGCAATGCAAGGGGAGAAAGGAGGGAATGTCCTGCATCTTGTCTTTCTGGGTGCCTTTTCCAGGTAGGAGAGTGAGTCACGGTGCTGGTGGGCCAGGCGAGGACCCACTGAAGAGGCTTCTGGGATGCTTTGGAACCTGCCAACACCAAGGATATTTGTGTCCCAGAAGCCCTGGCTAGACCGGCTTGGTCAGTTAAGCTGTGTGCTTTGACGAACATAGGTTTACACGAGAGATTGCCTTTACCTCTCCATATTATAATTACACAAAGCTTTACTGAAACCAGGAAAAATAAAAGGTTAATTTTTAACGAATGAGGGCAAATCCCTCATTCTCTCTTTTTAAAGATTTATTTTTATTGTTTTTGACAGAGAGTAAGAGAGACAGAGACGGAGAGAAGGGAGAAGGCCCAGAACAGTCTCCATAGTTGCACATCATCGATTTTTCCACATAGTTTTATCCCACAGGTGGGTGAGGGGCTGCACAGGGCAGGAACTGGGCCGGGTCTCACCCCGGTGAGAACTGAACTGGGGGCACTCCCCAGTTCAGCCTATGGGTCCGCATGGGCTGGGGCCGGGATTCGATCCTCAGTCCCCGGGGCTGCAAAGTGAGCGCTTAACCCACTGAGCCATCCCGGCTTCCCCTCATCCTCCCTTTTAAGAACACCTCCTTTGCCAAAGGGAACCCTACGACTGCATGACTATCTTTAACGGATTGCCTTTGGCTAAGAGGTATATGGGTAGCTGCCCCAAATATCTGTATTCCTCCAATGACAGAGCCAGTGGAGTTGCCTTCTTTCCCCAGCGCTTTCCCTTCCTCATGATGGCTATGTGGTGGCCTTTGCCCTGCTGGTTCTCAAGTGATGGCCATCAATCTCTAAGTTTCTGAAGTTTGCAGGGGTAGGCATGGGCATGCTCTCAAACCCCCTTGCAGTATCATTCTAGTATCTTATCTGCACTGAGATGACAATGCCGATTATACCAGATGACTTAGTCAAGCCCGAACGGTCAGCCTTCCTTGATTCAAATCATTCTCATTTTTTAAGAAAATTGCCCAGCACTATATTTCCTTCAAATTTAATACTTTTCTTCAAGTATTGATTCATCAATCTTATATTTTCCCTCAGATATGGGGCATAACAAGGGGGCCCCCTATGGAGAAAAACCTGGATTGAAGCTATCAAATGTTAGAAAAGGGACAGTCTTCCCTCATGCTTACTATTTAAGAGGCAGAAGAAACACAATATGTGAAAAGCAGTACCCAGACCCCTTTCCAGGAATCAGGATTTCCAAGGCATATGATGATTATCACTGACTAATAATCACATGCAAATTGTTCAGTTGGCACGCACAGAGCAATATCTCAAAGTGATTTTCTTGCCTTAATTAAAAATATTCCACACCCATTTCTAAATTCATTTGCCAAAGAAAGCCCTACCTCTCCGTCCTCATAAAAATCAGACAGCATTCTGCTCTCTGAGATGACAATAATGCTGGCACACACGAGGCGCAGCCAGGCGCTCTGCTGGGGGCTTTACAAATACTACCTCTTGAGAAATGAAGTAATCTGACCCGGACCCTGGAGAATGTGAGCTCCCAACGAAGGCAGATGCTTCACACAATTCCCTCACTGCTGCAACCCCAGTGCTGGCACACAGTCGAGTATTTGTTGACTAAACTTTCAAAATTATTTCCCATAGATCTTTCTCACTGCAGCCTTCAAAAGCAAAATGTATGTTTACAGATAACCCTTGAGCAACCCCGCTTTGAACTTTGAAATCTTATGCAGACTTTTTCAATTAACGCTCGAAGTTCAAACTTGAGTTGTAGAAGAGTCAATTGGCAGTAGGGACTTGGCCTTGGTGGAGGGCCATATAAGTCATACGTGGATTTTCGACTGTGCAGGTGGTCAAGACCATTTACCCTCTCAGTGTTCAAGGGTCAAATGTATCTCCTTTTTACAAAGGAGAAACTGAGGCTCGGAGAGATTAAGTAACTTCTTCCCAGTCATATAGCTTGTAGGTAGCAAAGTCAGTTTCCATTCCCATCTGTCTGCCTCCTAAACTCACCCTGAACCATTCATTCTACTCTATTGCATAAGAGTCTCCTAGATTCAATTACCTACAAAAATGATTTACATCCAACAAACCATCCACATGAATTCAGGAATACTCTGGAAATTCTTCCTATTACATGCATGATGGCTGTGCCTGATGACCTAATATTTAGCATGCCTGGGGTCTCAAACCTAATTATTTGTTTTTCTATTTAGTACTCTACTTGGTATTATATATTTGGTATTCTATTTCCTCACATAATTACATCTCTCTTTAGCAAATATTATGCTGACAAAAGCAGAAAAGCAAACCTTGTGGGACAGTTTTGGGCTGCTATAAATATTAATGATGTGCCTCTAGCAAAAGCAGGATCAGAAAATCCACCCTAATTTTCATTCTACGAAGAAGGACGGTCACACTGCTTCAATTATTTTTACACAGACTTTTGTAAAAAGGAAGAGCAATTCCCCATGTATTTATTTTTTATTCTTCATCATCATTCTTTCCTTCTCTTCCTTTTGGCATACAAATATGTTCAACTCTCCCCATCGCAATAAAAATGGGGATGCTGGGCTAGCTCAGCAGGTTGAATGCTTGCCTTGCGATCACAAAGTCTGGGGATCGAGTACCGGCCCCAGCCCGTTCAAACCCATATGCTGAACTGTGGCACAACTGTTAACTGCCAGGATGGCGGGGTGGCAAAGGTTCTTGCCTGCCATGTGGGAGGCCCCCAGTTCAGTTTCTGCCCCACATGGCCTCACATCCATCTGTGTGGAATGCAACTATGTTCACACGTAATGATGTACAACTATGGAGACTGTTCTAGGCCCTCCCCCCTTCTTTCTCACCTTCTCTCAAAGAAAAATAAATAAAAGAGAAGGGAAGAGAAGGGAAGAAAAAAGGAGAGGAGGAAAGGAGAAAGTGGGGGGGGGGGAACAGAGGTAGAGGAAAAAAGGAAGGAAGGGATTCATTCTCTACTCATTCACTGCATCCATGCCTTCAGAGCCCAAAATCAAACTTCTTGAATGAATTTTCTACGCTTACGGCCCTGCACTCACCCCCTATTGACCCATTTATTAACCTAGGTGCTGAGAAGACAACGATGAGTAAGTCTCAAAATGTCTCTCAGTCCAGCTGCTTCTATCAGAGGCCACCAGTCTTAAATTCCCGGCTACACAACACCACAGGAATGTCGGACCAGACCGCAATCTCTCCACATTATAAAGTGAGCGCTGCTGCCCAGCCAGCCACCTCCTCCCTCTCACCTGACTTGCCAGCATCTTCACCGATCCCTGTCCCTTCCACAGATTCAATCAAGTTCTCAAGTTCTCCAACAATGTGGTTCTTGCACCTGTTTCCTCATTTCCATTTCCACACCTTTCATCAGGACTGCAGCAACAGCCTTCTAGCTGCTCCTCTGCTTCCCAAATAACTGAATGCACTACTGATAAACTTCCCAAGAGCATAATTCCCGTGTCACTCTCCTAATGAGAAGTGTTATGTTCCTTTTAACTACAGAACAATGGCAAACTATTATACTGTAATCAAGGCTTTCACAATATGGGTACAGCCTCCTCTGCATGTTACTTAATCTAATTTAATTGATCTTGAATGGCACTAAGCTCCCTGACACATCCAAACATGCCTCAAACTAATACTAAAGTAGCTCACATTACTAAGATTACAGTGCATTTGATAAATCAATAACATCTGCCAGGTTCATGCAGTTTCCAATATGGTAAATATTTCCTGATAGAGTCTCATCAACAAAACCTGAGTTTTATTCAGAATCACTGAGTTGCTTTCTGTAATGAAAGCCTCTTTCTTTATTCCAACAAGACTAATTTTCCTGTGATTCTGTATCTACTTCATGGATATAGTATTCTAGCTTGTGGGACTTGTTGCACACTGAAGTAACTACTGTACAAATTATAAGTTTAAAAACCAAAGGATCAATACTTCATCATATCATTTTACATCGTTTTAAAGCAACTTTTTCTTCTTTAATTCATGAATGCTTTAGGTGTAAACTGTAATGCATTGAAGGATCTTTATCTCAACGTGCGAGCACCTAAATAGATACCTACTACCATTGCCAGGAGAAAGCGAGGCACAGGTTGAAATTTATGTGACAACAAATACTGGATGCTTGTTAATCGTTTAAGTGAACTGTGATTTTCTCAGTTCCGAAAGCAAAAGCCAGCCAAAATGATCCCTCTTACTTGCAAACACACAACCCTCTTAAATATCTTGAAATACGGTGAGTCAGATATTTATGCGAATGCTTCTTTCACACCCAATTACAAGTCATAACAAGTCATAAGTATCAATGTTCAGGCCGCTACAGGCATGAAGGGGTCATGTCACAACGTGAATTATATTAATACCAAAAGGGAGATTTAAGAATTTGAAAAATTAGTGAAAAATCCAACAGTGTAGCTTACATAGAAGCTTTGACACATATTCCCATTGGGGTCTGAGAATATTAATAAATATTCAAACCATACAGAACTTCAAGGGATTTCATACTCCTTAGTAATTTCATCTTTTTTTTTTACATAGAAAATTACTAAAAACTCAAATGACATCTATTTTTTAAACTATTCCATACAGTTTTAGATACAGACTTGCACATGGCAAGGACCCAATAAATGTGGACTGAATGTAACTCCATAATGGTGAATTACCCACAACTCTGTCCTCTAGTATCACACAATGTTTATTTTGTGGGGGGGAATCATAGCTCTTGGACCCCAGGACACCTAGTTAAGTACTCCATCAATACTCAGTGGCTGACTGAATCACTGGATTATATATTTAATTAAAACTTATAAAATTGTTTAAATAAAAATACAGACCCAGGAGGCAACTGTGTGTCTCTGTCACAAATGTATGGACAAAGCTTCATATTATATACCACCTGCAACTTGTGACAGGACAGTGTGTTATATTAGTTTATAAGGAGGTCCTCCTTATTATAGCTAGCCCTTTTTATACAGAGCACTTATTACCTCTAATACAGAGTGGTTGTTTATGACCTCATGAGGTTTCCATTTACTATGGAATGTGACTGTGTGTGCAACTCATAATTAACGTTTTCCTAAAGAAAAAATATAATGCTAGTAATAGGGTTTCCTGATTTATGGAAAGGTGCGGCTCCTGTCTCAAGAAAACAATTGAAAACTTCCTGAGATTAAAAAAAAAAAAATCTACTCCATATTATAGGTAATTTCTTTTGTTATGTGGATATAAAACCATTCCAATTTTAACCATGAGCATGGCTTTCCACAACACTGCCCTTTTCTTATAAAAACATACTCACGCCTCCATATTTTCAGTTTCTCATGGTGACTCCTCATCAGGATTGCTCTACAAAACGCTCTCTAAACTCACTGCCACGCGACCGTAGGTGCCTGCACAACCTCCAGCTGACACACACTGTCCCTGTCAACATGAGTGCACTTCGTTACGTTCTGTGGTGAAAGGGTGAACGTGTGACCCTCCAAGCCGACCGGCTGTGGTCATCTGATACAGGTTTCAGCCTCCAACACCACTTCATCAAAAGCCCAAGGAATTCCCTGCCGTTTGGCTTTAAATACAGATTGCAGTTTTTAAGGACAATGCTGAAGTCACTTGGGTATTAAATCTTACATAACCCAAAGGCAACAGTGGCATAAAAACACATCCTTTCTCTTAGTCGCCTGCTCTTCTCTAATTCTCTGATAATGCTGATGGGAGTTTTCATGACATTTCAGACACTTTAAAGAAAACACAACTGAACTTGAGAATTCATTTAAGGAAAAATGGAAACATGAGAATGTTTAAATTCAATTACTGCTATTTGGATAATACTAGCTATCCACAACTCTTTATAACTGAATATTCGGTTAATAACCTCTGTACATTGAAAAATGGTTAAGATGGCAAATTTTAGGTGTATTTTACTATAATCTTTAAAAACATAATTTAAAAAAACCTAAAAAACAAATAAATAAAGGCTGAAGTAAACTTAAAAAGCGCACCCCTCCCGAGTACGACACCTGCCACAAGCAATGCCTTCCCTGACCCGAGAGGCCAGCCCTCTGGCAGGGCACCCTGGGTCTCTCCGCCTTCACTGACATTCCTGAACACAGCATCCCTAGGGGATCTGTCCTTCCAGAACCTGGGTTTCTAGGCCCAATGTCTTAGCACAGCAAGCTCCACATCACTTCTGCGTGGTTCTAGAAGGGGGTATGCATATGGTAGATACAACACTGCCCGCTCAGCTTGAACAGGTTTAGGAATCTGCATCCAAACAGGAACATTTCTTTAACATAACACAAGGCATTAAAATAGCATGCATTGACTGTTTATTTATAACCTTTTTTTATCTCCTGCAGTTCAGTAACAGATCTCCCTCCTATCAGCACTATCCACAAGGGGCCTCCTGAGGAAATCCTTCAGCATAGTATTCTTTGAGGTTCCTATGGTGACAAGCCCAGTAAAAGAAAGACGCAACTAACAGGATTACAGAAATAAATTCACATCGGACCACAATGCTGGCTTGTGTTCAAAATCTGCATCTCCTCGGGTCAGGCCAGGGGACGGCTCCCAGCTGTGAGAAGCAGGGCCCTGGCCTGTTCGAGCCCTGCCTTATCCTCCGTCCATCCTCAAGGCAGTGTGCACAGATGCAAACACATCTCACCTGGAGAAAATATCCCCAAGTTCGCCATCACCATGGAGGCCACTGGCCTGCACAAGTCAGCCAGGTTCCCAAGATTGTCCTGTCAATGTCTGTCTGTTTTGAGGTAACGCACTGCGCTTTAACTTGGCAAAGTGGACTCATCCCAGGTCAGGTTACACAGTCTGGGTTTTCTCATGAAGCACCAGGCCACAGGATGCACAGCCGACCTGCCTCGTGACAAGTGACTCCGGGAAAATGAAGTCAGAGGTCCCATGTGCGACTCCAAGACGAATTCACCTCCAGGGCAGTGAGTGAGGGTGTGAGCTTCCGGTTGATACTGGTGGCCTTTTGTTACCTGGGCTGTAGAAGACGTGAAGGCTCAGGAGCAAGAATGGGCTTCAGGCAGTGACCGGAGGGGAGGAGGAAAAGGTGGGGATGTGGAGGAACAGATGAAAAGGGAAAGGGCAGAAGGTGGGCCTGGTAGTTCCTCACCATCACCCCTGTCAGCCCCACTACACCCCAGCCCTGGAATAGAAGCTGGTGGGAACGGGACAGAATCTCCCATTCTCTGTGCCTCTGACCAAATACCACCAAAGTCAGGGCAGGGATATGAAGAGGCAAGGGCAGAAGCTGCACTGGCTTTTTTAGGTCTCCTTCCTCCCGGCTCTATATTTTCTACAGCCCTGGGCACCATAGTTATTTGGTGATATTCATTCTCTCTCTCCCTCTCTCCCTCTCTCCCTCTCTCATACACAGACACCCACACATGCACACAATAGTGATCACAGGCAGGAGATGAGAACCAGGATGCCCAGGCTGGAGGGACAGCTAGGTCTCTGAGGAGCACAGAAGCCTGCTGAGCCTAGGGGTGTGCAGTGAAAAGAGAAAAAGGGGGTGGGGAAGAGAAGAAGGAGGGGTGCCCCCACATTTGAGCATCTGTTCATCTGCAGCAAGGTCTGTAAACTAGGGGCTTTCAGTCCAGCCATCCCTCCCACCCCCAGGGCAGAAGCAATCACCTCTTCCTAACCTATGAGGAGCTCATGATGGTTCTTTCCTAGGTGCCCCAGCTTCCAACACCTGCATTACTACTGTGTCCCTCTCTCCGCTGTGATTGGTTCAGCTGTGTTAAACAAAGAAAACAAAGTTGCTGCCTTGGTGTTGACAATCAGATAGAACAGAAAATCCAACAGGGGAAGGTGTACAGTAGGGGAGGTGAGAGAAGAGTCAGCTTGGAAAAAGCTGGAGTACCAAACGCATTCTTCTCCTGTAATCAAGGTTTTACGCAGGTTAGTGCCACTGGATCCTGGATTTTTACATGTGGATACCCAGTTTAACACAGCAGCTTGTTCGTCCCTTAGAACCATATTAAAAATAGGTTTAGATAAGCAAACGGTAAAGTGTGAAAGAACATTTTTATTATCAAATATATTTCCACGGGGAGGCTTTCTCCCCCTCCAATTAAAAGTTTGAACCTCTTAAAATAGTTTACATTTTTGTTAGCCGGCACAGTCATTCTGTAATAAAGGCACTTTTTTCCCAGAATTATACTTTCCAAACATTCTTGCTTGAAAAGAATATGTTCATGCTTATTTTAAAAACTTAAGAGGATAATAAGAAAGCCTCACTTTTTGAGGCTAGGAATCCAGAGATCTCCAGAATACCCAGTTATGACCATTCATTCATTCCTTAACTAGTATTTATTGAGCATCTACTACATGCGGGAATCTGTTTTAGCCACAAAGATACAGCAGGGAACAACATATTTAATACTCACTACAAAAAGGTGAGAAACAGAATACAAAGTACTATAGGATTCTGGAAAGATTTCCCAACCTGTGAATATACTAAAACCAGTGAACTGTATGCTTAAGAGTTTTATAGGATGTAAGTTATATCTCAATTCAAAACCTCATTAAAAAGCCCTATGAAAGAGTTCTTAAGGGAAACAATATGTACTATGCACTTTCACATGGTAAGTATTCGATAAATAAAGAACACAATCTGTTGTGATAGTTAATTAAAAGACAGTATCTACTTGTAAAAATATATATGGATATATACAACCATGGTTATTGCTATCGTTATCATTCTAACTATAAGTGCCCTTGGAGCCCTGTTAAATTCATCTAAACCTTAGCTGTTTGCTTCTGGTGGTCCAGCTCATGGCACAGGCTATGCTTGCTGAGCGAGTGCTTATATTCTTGTCCTAATTACTCAGAAACTAGCCTCGCACTTGCCTTTGTTTTGTAGAGTCCTGACCCTAACCGGAGGGGCCTGCTCTACCAGACGCATTCAGCTAAGCTTTCCAACCAATAAGCATCACCACCTTTGCCTTTTCTGGTTGTACTAATGCTTAATGTATGTCCAGGTGAACGAATGGCAAGCTAGAATTTGTTGTGAATAGATCTGTGTCGCCCACTTACGAATATGACTCATAGAATCTTAGCTTAGGCTGTCTCCTCCCATTGCAACATACGCTTCCTGAAAGGAGGCTTCTATTGTCTGTTAGCAATAACTTCCCCATACCACCAAGTAAGTTCCTGAAACACACCAGAAGACCAGGGAATGCTGTTTTTACTTTGTTGATTTGACCAGTTCCCTGCATTCACTTTCAGGAAGAACACTACATGCCATCATTTAACCATTTTTTAAAATAGTTTTTATATAATACATACACTAAAATTACAATAGTATAGAACCCTCTAATATTGGGTTATTCTGTTAAGAATGAGTTTTCAAGAAAAGGCTACAGGTAAAAAAAAAATAAATTTTATTTTGTTATTTGTTTATTATTTTACTGTACTTACTTTTCCTTTTACTTTGCCTTCTTGAGTGAAATTCTGCTAAAGTCTATTATCCCCTGTGTCCTATAACAATGTAGGAGATATAACTTAACAGAGTCTTTTAAATTCAGGGTTGCCCACAAAACCTACAAAGTTGCTTGCCCCAATTCTAAACAGTGACACTGTTGAGCTTTTTGAGTTCCTCTGTTTTTTACATTTTCTATCTCTTTATTTGCTAACATTTCTTGCCACCATCGGCTGACAACCTGTGCCTATTAGTCAACCCTCTCTTAATTTACTGCCAGAGAAGTAAGACTTCACATATAAGTTAAGACAAAGAAGAAAGAGAGGGAGTCCTTTAGGCAGAATGAATAGAAAGTGTGATATTCCAGAAAGCTATTCAAAACCCAACTTTTAGAACTGTTATCCTTGGTAAGTGGGAATTGAAGACTTTAAATTTCTGCTTTAAGAAATTTTGTGGGGGAAGCCGGGATGGCTCAATGGGTTGGGCACTCACTTTGCAGCGCCGGGGACCAGGGATCGAGTCCCGGCCCCGGTCCGTGCACAACCATGTGCTGAACTGGGAGCTCCCCTAGTTCAGTTCTCTCTCAATCTCTGTATCTGTATCTGTATCTGTCTCTCTCTCTCTCTCTCCCCATCAAAAATAAATAATTAATTAATTTGAAAAAAAAAAAAAAAAGGAAATTTTGTGGGGTGTTGTTTTTTTTTAAATTCTTTATAATGAGTGTATCATTGAAATTTGTATAATAAAAATTACATTATATCATGCTTTATAATATTACACTTTTACATTAGCCCATACTAGTCTGTGAATCAAAATTTATTGGGGGTGAAATGGGGGAGATGGTCTGAAGAATCTCCCAAGAGTACAATGCAAGGCTAGTGTGTGCCCTGAGGGAATTCAGAGATCTGGCATTGACCACTTTGTTTCAAATCTCCTCTGATACTTATCAGCTTTTTTTTTTTTTACTTCTAATAAGTCCTATTTTTATGACCACTACTCTTATCAATGTTTAGTATTTCTACTATAAATAACAATAATACTTATTGTAAATATTGAGACCTAACATGCATGGAGGAACTCTGCCAGGCGCTCCATAAACATTGGCTTACTTAACCTTTACAGCAATTCAATGAAGAAGCCACTGCCATCCCATGGGGCCACGAGCCACGCAGCAGTCTTCCCCACCTGGTTACACGGCCTCCCCTCGGGAGTGCTAGTTTCTGCCTCTGCCCAACTGAAATCGTAAGATTATTCATAGCCACCTCACAGGGTTATTAAAATAACTCAATAAGGTATATGTAGATGCCTCATAAATTCCAGTGCAGTTTTAAAATGTTGTTATTGTGATCATTATCAGCACAATCATCACTGCAGCCTCCTCATACTTTACCCTCCCTTTCTAGTTATTGGCAGTACAGTACTTGAAGTAGTGGGGCACATAAAGCACCCTGACTTTCGTGCATGTTCAGTTATACTGCTGATCAATGATGCAGAAGAGCTTAATTGATAATTATTGTAATATCATTGGTATTTAAAAGATTCATCAAAGATATTAAATAGTAAAATCTTCTTTAACATTCTCCTTTAGCAAAAAAGGTTTAATTTTCATGAGTCAAGTCACTGAGTTGATGAAGAATTCAGATAGAACACCAAAACAGATTTTGAAAGATGAAAGTGATCAAAGGACCCGGAGCAAAATCCATACGCTTGGGAGAAAGGACATACACACACAAACAAAACTGCCCTTTGAAATCACAGCTGGAAATCTTTCTTTCTCTTGGCATCTTTGTTAAGAAGCCATGTCTCTGCTGTCACACACGTTAAAAAAATAACATGCACTCCCATAAACACATCCAGATGTTCACGAATATTCATGACGTGCTTCCAGTCTGGTTTGAACTTGCCCTTGATTTATTTTTGACTAAGTTCCATCAGCTTCTGCTGGGGCCTATGAGATGGATGGCATTGCTGAAGCACAAGTTTCAAACATCTTCATATTCTAAATAATCAGAGAAAGTCTCTCAAACGATCCCTCATAAACAAATGATTTATGCACAAGCCTCAGAATAACCAGAAATAGAGAAACTGGTTGACACCTGAACTTGAACTCTAACACAACTGCTATAGTTGATAGATTACGCCTCCGATTCTAATACACAGGTTGACATGTCAGGAAGGGCGAGGGGAGCTAGAACCTGGTATTTAACAGTGAGTAATACAGTGAAACATAAAAGTAAAGGCAATGGTTATGCTCAGAGGGTGCTGAGATACATTTTTCAGTCCTTCTAGATAACCAATGGTGGAAAAGCCAGAACAAGCATTAAGTGAACCAACTGCACTGAACAAATTAGCTCATTTTACCATCTTGCTTTCTTCCATTTCAAATAAAATTCTCAAAACTCCACTCTGAAAAAGATAGCTCAAAATAAATAAATAAATTAATTAATTAAAAATAAATAAATAAATAAATATGGCTGAAATGAGGGTAAATGATCTTCCAATAACAAGTGGCCAGAGAAAGTTCTGATCAATATACTCGGTGTTCTTGGGCCCACTTCTTTCTGTCCCTTGTCATTTTGGTTCACAGGGGCTATGGTGAGAGATTCGTCTAAAATATGGACCTATACAGATCAGAAGGCCAATGTCAGGTGTGTGTGTCAACATCAGCAAAGCTTCCAGCCTCCTTGCTCCAGGTGACTTCCTGTCTAGAACCTTCAACTATCTGCCTAATTCCATTCCAGACGCCTAACCCTCACCATCCCCCTGCCCCAAGCTAAGCCTTGAAGGCAGGTGGACCACTTGGCCTGGGCCACTGAGCCTTTACCAAGGCCTCAAGTTTAGACCCTTGACATTACCATCAAATGACATCATAGATAGTCACAGCAGCTCACTCTTAGGGCACGAAAATAAGCAAATCTTCATCACACTCCTTTATATCTTCTCTCATGTCAAGACCATAGAGGCCTCTAGTGTGCTGCAAATTAACTATAATTAGCTTGCGATTAGCACAAATAAATGACACTGTAACCTTCTGTTAAAAGTGTTGAGCAATTGTTAAACCTACACATGTAGAGGGCACTACAGTTTGGTAACAGGGTTTTAACATGTTGGGACTCCAAAAAGGCACCTGGCCTGGGCCTCACTCAAGTCCTCCGCTGTCCCCTCCCAAGCCCTGGCCAAGCCCAGATTCTGCCATCAATGAGGCCTTTTTTATTTTAATTCCTTGGCTTTTCTCCACAGTTACTACTGTCAGTTTGATTCACATTTGGGAGTTCACTGTTGTATGTAAGTGAATGATTACAAAGCCCAGACTTCTTCCCCCTTCTGGTAAGCTTTTATATTTTAAGCAGGATACTGTTTTGGTTTTTAATCCCTCATGTGTAGTGTGCTTTATGTGTTTTACTGACTGTTTTGTTGTGGTTGTTATTTGCTAGAGACAGCAGAGCATGTAGAAAACCGGTTTTCTGTACCTTCGAGCTCCCTGAATACTCAAGAAAATAAGGCAACCAAGGTTGCCTCCAACTCCAGCTATAGATCACAGGTGTTCCCAGGGCAGGCCCCTAATCGCAAACAGACAAAAATCAATCATTTCTAAATGTTCAGGAGTGAAAACAGAAGAAGCTGATGTTGACCCATAAAAAATCTGATGGCGGTCTCTCAACTTGTAGACTATTATATCACACATGAAACATCTCATCTGTTTCCATCATTGCACAAAGGTCTGCAAAGACTCTAAATTTTAGAAGACAGAAGCATACCTCAATTGGTTGTAAGTGTAAGAAAAACCTTAATTACGAGAGGTATGGGAGGCCAAGAGCAAAGCTGGTGGCTGAGAGATCTGTTTATGTCCATGTTAGCACAGTGCAATGCGAAGAAACCGCTGACTGCATTGGGACTGGGCATTTGACTACAAATGGGACTTTGTCTAAGAGGAGCCAGAGCACAGAACTGTATCACCATCTGGCTGAAGACATAATGCCTCAGTGTATTTGGACATCGAGTATGTGAATCTCACAGCAGAATGTGGTTCAGACTCACCATCTAATGCCCACTGTTTCTTATTGCAATCTGCAAATCAACAGTAGTCCAAAGCTAGGGAATAATGTCAGTTCAGACAACATGAAACAAAATGAAAATAAACGCCCTTCTGAGCAACAACTGGGCTTTAGCAACTCAATGTTTTCAACACAGGAAAATTTGCAACACAGATCACATTCTTATTCTGTGGATAATGAGAATAAGAATTCAGGGATGCCAGCATATAGCTCAGCAGTTGAGCGTCTGTCTCACAATCACGAGGTCTGGGGTTCGACTCCCAACCCTGGCCTGTGCAAACCCTTATGCTGAACTGTGGTGCAACTGGTAACCGCCCAGATAGTGGCAAGGGTTCTCGTCTCCCATGTGGGAGGCCCCTAGTTCGGTCCCCACTGGGCATGGCCCCCATGTTCACCTGTGTGGGATGAAACCATGTCACAATGAATTATATACAACTATGGAGACCCCTCTGGGCCCTTCCCCTTCTGTCTGTCTCTGTCTCTCTGTCAAAAAGAATTAAGGGAGTGTGTTTGCCTCCTGAGCAGCTATGCTCTAGCAGAATGCCCTGGGAACACTGGTGACCTATGACTGGAGGTGAGCCCAACCTTGATTGTCTTATTTTCTTGAACATTCAGGGAGTTCAAAGGTACAGAAAACCTGTTTTCCACATGCTTTGCTGTCTCTAGCAGGAACAGTCAATAGAACAAAACAAACTAACAAAAAACCCCAGAGACTGACGACATTTGCATGCTACGAGTTCATGTTGGCCCTGCAGGTCACCTATTGCGAAATGGCAATTATTTTTTTTCTATCTTGTGAATGGTGATGAATCAGAACAACAGCTTGTTTTTGTTTTTTAATATCTCATTAATAATCCAAGGACCTGTGAAAACAACAGTATGTAACTTTTTTCAGCAATCGTTTGTACATAGCTTAGGTTCCAGCCACAGCAAACCTCTCAATGGGCCAAAGCAGCCATGTTCTCTGATTTTTATCTTTTCACAAACTGTGACGTCTGCCTTAAATTATTCTGCACTATCGCCACCATCAGGTTTATCTTCTGTCTTTACAATTGGGCCTGGGTATTACCTCCTTTGGGAAGCTCTCTTCGATTTTCCTAAATTGGGTGAGCGCTGTCTTCTGTATTACTGCATAGCATTTTATTTGAACAGCCTGTTTACCTGTCTATAATGCACCCTCTAAACTGTGAGCTCTTTGTGGATGGGCAATATATTTTTATCTGTGTTTTTGGAAGGGCAAAGTCTCATCTCAGATACAAGCTCCATGCTTATCAAATATTTTTAAATCCAGTAGACTCTCAGTTAACCAGCACCCACAGGGATTGGTACATGCCAAATAAATATAACCAGAATTTCCGTTAACCAGGATTTAAGCAACCAGGACTCTTAAGGAACCAGCAAAATCTCAAACCAGTTCCTTGATTTCAGGTTAACGGAGCATCTACTATAATTATTAAACACACATAAACGAATTCAACAAATAATTACTGTGCACTTATTACGTGCTGAGCATTGTTTGTTCTCTATGCTGGAATACAGAAGTGACCGAAACAGACTGACAAAAATCCTGGCCCTCAAACCAGGGTTTATTGAGAAGGGGCAGGAAGAGTTTGCAGGGTGATAGCTATGTTCTATATCATGCTGGGGGGTGGGTGGCATGGATATGTCCACTCGACACAACTGTGTAGCTGAGATTTGTGCATTTCACTATGCAAATTTTACTTTACAGAAGAAGCTTTAAAAAATAATAATCAGGCGGGTGTGAGGGCTAAAGATGAAATGAGAATGGCAGAATGCTCGTCACTGGTGAAGCTGGGTGAGAGGCCCAGGAAGTTCAATACAGTATGGTGTTTATGTTTAAAATTTGCCAAAATACAAGCTAAAAAAAAAATCATTGCACTCATATGGAAAAAATTCCAATGATGCACAAACAACAGACACCCTCTCTTGTCACTACAGGAGTTTCTGAACTGGGGATAGAATGGGGAGGAAAAGAAATGAACAGCTGTAGGTCACTTATGATGAACTACCAGGTACTTTATAGCAGTTCCCTTATTTAATCCTCATAAGATATTTTTGCCTCCATTTCTAGATGGGGAACCTGAGGCTTAAAGAGGTTACACAATTTGGCAGTGAAGTAAAACCACCAGGACTTGAACCCAAGTCTCCGACTCCCCCAAGGGTTGTCAGGACCTTTTGCTGCAACAGGCTCAGGGGCGAGGGCTTCACCTTGGGCCTGGGCTGGGGGTACTATGGCCTGAAGAAGCCCCAAGAATCACAATTCACGACAGACATGACTCTTACTGCCTTTTAATTCAGGAACCTCTCTGGAAAGGTTAAATAATAAAAACTGCAAGGAAAAATAATTATACTCCGGAAATATTACTACCCCACTGGCAATGGCTCTGGTATCACATGTCTCTGTGATAATATTCAGTCTTCTTATTTATATTCTTGGTCCTTAAAAATTTGGGTGGGTCTCCGCCTGGGCTCCGGCTTCCTGGTGGCAACACGCATGTGATACCCACTTGGCACAGAATCCAAGCCGGGCTTTGGCTCAACCTTGTTTCCTGCCAATGCCCCAGCGGATTTCATCTCAAAAAAGCCAGAGAAGCTAAGGTGGCTGAGAAGAGGCGTGTGTGTGTGTGTGTGTGTGTGTGTGTGTGTGCGTGTGCGTGTGCGTGTGCGTGTGCGTGTGCGTGTGTGTGTGTGTGTGTCCGTCCCTGTCCTGGCCACGGTGTCACGTTGACAGATGTCAGCCTTAGCATCACTAGAGATGGGCCCATTATGGACTTGAAAAGCTACTGTCATTTCCAAATGCGGCTTCTCCCAGCCAGGAACACACACGGGGCTCAGGCATGTGCCAAATGCGTGGAAATAAGGGCACCTTCCGGCTGCTCACAAGCACTAATGATCTCATCCCCAGCCGAGGTCCAGGCTGCGATCCAAACACACCATTCCGCGTGGGCCCACTGGTACTAAATAAAAACCCTCACCACAGTTATCAATTTAAATCATAAGGCCTGTTTATACTGTTGTATTTCTGTCCATCTGTACTCTCTGTTGCTTCCATCTAAGCTAACTGGCCCCAGGAACACTTTATCAAGCAAGTGCTTTATTCCAGGCAGGAGCTGGGTGATTAGGTCCTGGAAAAGCAGCACGACATTCAGTCCTGGAAGTTAATTACTAACATAATTATCAAAACCTTTTATTTTTCAGGGTTAAGTCAAGCATCACTGAGGGCAGGGCATCTTTTCGGCTTGTTGGTTCTCTAGTTGGCATGTAATTAACTCCTAAGGACAAAGCATCTCTGGACTTTTTAAAGCCAAAACACAAATATCTCAATATAGACTCTGTCTATGGAGTGTTCCCTCAATCCCCAAAATTCACCCACAGGATTTAAAAATGAAACAAATTCATAAAACCAACTTAAGCCATCACCCACAGCAGTCTGTAACTCCAGGCTATTTCTGAATGACTTTTCTACAGTAGATACAAGAAACTTCACACTACTTTTTCTCCCTATAAAATGTTTTGGGCTCCTACTATGTTACTATTTTCTCAGTGCTTTCATTTCTTCTCCAACCACCTCACATTCAGCTTTGCAAGGGCTGCATACTAGCACAAAAAGAAAAATGATGCTGCGTCGGCTTCTCTGAGGGCAGAACTCAAAAGTCTAAAAATACAGGTAAAATCAGATATAACAACAGGAAGCAGGTTATGGACTGAAAGTTACAACTTTTCAGGAAACTGAGCACCTGACAGGACTCAATCTGTGATGAGCACATGACGTTGAGGGAACTTTCTGTAAGTCACCAGTGTCCCATGCATGACCTGAATGATGACCTTAAAACGCATCTAACGTGAACATCTAGACTCCTGGGCCATGTGAATGACGTGTGAAACACTTGGCACCTCCTCTTCACCGGTGAGAGACCTCCCCTTGACCAGGGCAACTTGCCTGGAATCTCACAGAAAGAGAACTTGAATATGTCAACTGGGGATCTTTTCTCTCTAACTACAGTTAAAGGATGAAAAGAGTTTCCAGCCTGGCTCGAATTAACTCCCATCAATTTTACCCACCAGCACATTCTAGCACCTTTGATGAGAACTAATTAAGCTCACGCGGTGTTTTTTCTCCCCAGACTGCCTTTTGTGGCTCCAGAACAGAGCTCACCAAATTAGGCCCATCTGTCTAAATGGGAAGAAGTTACGGATCCCACCACCAGGCAGGCCTCCTTTTCCGAGGCTCCTAAATACCAGGGGATGATTATTGGTAACCTCAAATCTTCACCAGCTAGAATTTTGGGGAAAGAAGTTGAGTGTTGTATTCAGGACCGTCTAATGATTCACAGCAATCGTTTCTTTGCACAGTGAAATGTCCAAATGCCACCAGACTCTCATTCAAGGTAAAAACTGCACCATTCAAGAGTGCAGTGCAATATTTAAATGGTTCTATTGCAATCTTGCCAAAAGGAAAGTTTTTCATTAACTATGCTCCAATAGGAGAGCGAGTCTTCTGTACAGAAGACTACTTTCTTTAAAAGAAGGAAGTAGTGTCTTAAGGTGAGGTTCCACCATTCACTCAAGCCAGGGGAAAAAGTGATAGGAAAGAAGCCCTTGGCAATGACGATGCCCATGTGTCTGTCTGGGCTATGGTATCAGGCTCCCATCTGATGCTTCCCAGCTTCAGTTGACTCTATGATACTAACTCCCATCCCTGTCAACTGATAAATCAGTGAGCAACAAAGATATATAAAATCAATAATTATTTGACAGTCATGAATTAAAGTGCGTAAGAAGGCCAGCATCTTACTCAGAAGGAACTGGATCACATCCACTTATAGAATATACTTGTTGGGTCCCTTATATAACAGGCACTTTATAACTTAAAGGGAATTATTAATATAAGAATTACCTGTTCCTAGTTATTGTTTGTTTTCATTCCTACCCAAGATAGATTTATGAAAAACGTTTTCCTAAAAAACAGATTTGATTCAATTCCATTAGCAGTTTTCAAACATTTTTTCTTAAAAAGAAAAAAAAAATTCACATTTCAAAGACCTATTTCAAAAGAGATTCATATGGTCCCTGATATATATAAAAGATGTTCAGAAAGGGGGTGGTCTGGATAAGGAGGCATTATTAGCCTTTTCTTCCACCTCCCACGCATGAAGGGGCCTCGAGGTCACCACAGTGAAACAAAACAATGTGAAAATCACTGGACCAGAATGAATTCAAGTATAATCTATGTAGCAAATTTCAATGAATAAATGCAGAAGTTTCAGTAAGATACTTCATAACAAATGCACAACATGGAATTACAGTAATCTACATTACTGATAGATTATCTAGAGAGCATCTAAGCTACTTATTTATCCCATACAAGTTCAAATGTTCCACTAATCATACACATAAAGATCTTTAGAAAAGAGTCAATGGATTTCAGTAGATCTGAGTGAGAGAACAGTTATGGAAAATGGTAGTGCCAAAGAGGTCTTAATGTAAGGTGACCAGACGTCCCACTTTTGGTGGGACAGTCCCAATTTTTAACAATTTGTCCCGCGTCCCGCAGCATTTTTAAAAAGTCCCGATTTTTGGAAAGAATGCACGACAAGCTAGGGAACGGCGGGAGGTAGACCAAATTTTTAATCAAGAACTCCCCCCCACCCGGTCAATAGTGTCCCGCTTTACCAATGTTAAAATCTGGTCACCTTATCTTAATGACATGAAAGAACTATTATAAAATGTTAACTAAAAAAGCAAGAATTATATTGCTGATATAAAAGTGCTCAGAAAAACACGGAAGAGAGATCTGGTTATTGCTAGAAGGGAGATTAGAGTGGTTTTTTGCCTCTTTAAATCTTACTTTGTTTAGGAAAAAGAAGAGGGAGAAGGAAAGGAAGAGGAAAAAAAGGTGTAGGGGGCGGGGAAGGAATAACTAGCCTAGATATCCTTTGGGCTTATAAAGGGGAAGCTGGGATAGCTCAGCAGGTCGAGTGCTTGCCTTGCAACCACTAGGTCCCAGGGATTGAATCCCAGTCCTGGCCCGTGCAAACCCATGTACTGAACTGTGGCACAACTGATAACTGTTGGGATGGGGGCGAAGGTTCTTGACTCCCATGGGAGAGGCCCCCAGTTCAGTTCCTATCCTGTGCAGCCCCACATCCACCTGTGTGGAATGAAACCATGTCACAACTAATAACGTACAACTATGGAGACTGCTCTAGACCCTCCCCCTTCTCTCTCACCTTCTCTCAAAACAATAAATCTTTAAAAATCACCCTTCCTAGTACTGTATGCATTGGCTCATCTTTTAATGAATACAAAGATTTGATGTCCCAGCCAACACCAATTGAAATGTTTGATACCTGCAACACTGGGAGATCTGAATTTTTTACCCCAAACTAGCTCCTGCTGGATGATCCTGAATGTACATCCAGGACCATGAGAAGCCACAGGAGGGGGTCTGGAGCAGGACCGCAGACAGGAGCACACTCCCAGCCACTCACCACATCCAGGTCCTGGGAAACGCGCCGCTTCCTCAGCTCCTCCATCCTCTCACACACGTCAGAGAAGCAGGTGTTGTAATAGTCTGCATACTGCTGCGCCAGGTCGTCGATGTTGCCCAGGGAGCCGTCCTGAGGGTGAGGAGGGTGGGAAAAGAACAGAGGCGGCCGGTCAGTCCACCTGCACAAGCCCCGTCATGTGGTGGCCCTCTCTCTACAGCATTTGCAGGATGAACAGCTAGCCTTCATGAAGCTGTGACCACGTGCCAGGCTGAGCTTTACATGGGACATCTCCTAATCCTCAGGACAGTCCGCGGACACAGGGCCCGTTTCCTCCCCAGGTAGATAGACAAACAGTAGCTCAAAGAAGCTGAGTGACAGCCCCAGGACAGCAGGGCTAACGAGCAAAGACCCCAGTCCTCCTGCCTGGGACAGTGTGGTACCAAAGCCACAGTTTTACCCCAAACCTCTGCCCGCTTAGCAGGGCAAGCGAACTCCAAGGAAATGCCTTCAGCAGAGGTACTGTGGCAATACGAGGCTTCCCAGAGCCAATCGGGCCTCTGGTCACATCAGACCCTCTTGGGAAGCTTTTTAGAAATTCAGGTGCCAGGACGCTTCTCCCAGAAATTCCAAATGGAACCTGAGAATTCAGGAACCAATGGGGAGTGTAGCCTTCGGGACATACCTGAACGGTCCATACCCTCTGATGAGACAGACCCTCAGAAAGTGTAGTCATTCCAAACGCAGGTTAAAGAGTACACATTACAAATTCACCTAAATAAAGAAGAATCACTTCTGTCTCTTGACTGAGGGAAGAGCCCGGAGCGCTCCTGAACCCACGCACCTAAGCTCACGCACCTGAACTCACATACCTGAGCTCACGCCTAGCTTGCTGCCACTTCTGGTTCAGTGACTCTGGGCACGTTTCCCAACCTCTGGCGACACGGGAGTAGTAAGAGTACCTCCCTCCCTGGGAGGAGTAATAAAGTGACAGGAAACACTCAGATCTTAACCCCTCAGACCCCATCTAGCACACAGGAAATGCTCAAAACTTACTGAGCTAATAATATCCACTACAAGGTAACATTTCAACCTACAGTCTTCCTTAAGGGGAGTTGATTCCTAAACACATGTTTGAACACGTATAGGGTGACAGAAATGTTCCAGGAGAAGCTGAGAGAGCTTGGCAGGTTGAGTGCTCACTTTGCAGCCCTGGGGACCGAGGATCGAATCCCAGCCATGGCCCATGCAGACCCATATGCTGAAATGGGGTGTGCTTCCCAGGAGGGAGGTCCCAAGCCTAGTTCCCACCCTGTGTGGCCCCCACCCACCTGTGTGGAACAAAACCATGTCGAAAACTGATGATGTACAACTACGGAGACTGCTCTGGGCCCTTCTCTGTCTCTCTCTGTCTCTGTCTCTCTGTCTGTCAGAAACAATAAATCTTAAAAGAAAGAATTGTTCCATACATTTGCCAAGTTATGCCATTTTCTTCTAGTCATTCATTCATCCTTCATTCAGAAAATCATCTGCCCTGCCCCTTTTCACTTCCCGACGTGTCCTTGCTTAGGTATGAATAAATGACCCTACCAAGACAAGCAAGGAAAACACAACTTTTAGACCATCTGAACAGTGCACACATATTTTTCATTTTACAGACCATTGGCCAGACTCCTCGCACAATTAATGTTAGCATATCACATAGCAACATACGTCTAATACTGAATAGCACACTTGGATGCAAGTGAGGCTTGGGAATTAAGAGTTCTCCAAAAGCTTTCCTGCTACAAGCCTCAAGGCCCTGGTCTGGAGGCCTGGGTGAAGGCAAGCGATCATCTCCACCCCACTTCTGCATTCACCAAGTTTACAGAACTAAGAAAGCGGGGAAACAGAAAATGAAGGAAATGATTTTGTAGGAAGTACGCTTCCTTCCCACCAGTAAAACGTGCTACGTTTGCATTCATTGCCTCAACACCCCCAGTACAGAACGGGCATGAGAAGTGCTCTTACAAGGCCAGGAAGATATGTAAGCACTTGGACAGGTGTGGGCAAAAGCCACTCCCCGTCTATCCCAGACAATAGGCTGGACGGACAGTGGGGAGCAGGTGGGAGCCTCCCCTGCGCTACGAAACGTTTACTGTTGGGTTTCCAGTTAGAAAATAACATCAGTCAGGACAGAAATCTGTGCTGCGCCTCTGAGCAAATGCACACGGGCGCTCAGCCCACCATCTGTGTTCACTGTATCCAGTCAAGGAAACTGCCTGAGAAGAGTGTCCCTTTTAGAGAAGAGGGAGCCAGGCCCGACTATCTTAAGGTGAGGTTCCTGAAATGCAGACAAATCAGGATCACTCCAATGATGATCCTAAGGTGTGCCCTGACTCATCGCACCTCCACTGCACATGCCCCATGGGCCACAACATAAAAATCTACAACTTCCCTCATGGATTTTCAATCTGCTTCCCCACTTTGCCTAATCAACCACTGACCCAGCCACCAGAGACCTGACAAAACAGAGTTCTGATCAGGCCTCTCTCCATGAATTATCCATACCTCCCCCATTATCCAGCCTACAAAATAAACGCCAGGCTTACTGGCCTGGCCTTCAGGGCCCTTCATCTCCACTCCCCAGTCCCAACCAGGTTGAGAAAAGGGCTGAGGTATGCAGACCCAGAGGACCAGAGCCAGCCAGCAGCAAGCAACCCCTATAGTGGCGCCTCTCCCCTCAAAGCACCTCGCACCCCCCACCCCCCACTCACTCCAGTCCCAACACCCAGAGAAAGAGCTGGAAGAAGTTTTAGAAAAGAGGGAAAGCAGAGAGCTGTTTCCGGCTGACCACCAGTGTACAACCAGGACTAGCAGCAAAGTGCCCACCGAGCAGGGACTCAAGTCCACAGGACGCACCTGGACACGGCTCCAAGGGAACGGGGAACCTTCAGCATCGGCCTCTGCCATCTTGTACTCCGGGGTGCTTGCTTACGTCAAAGAAACAAAGCCTCCACCACCCCTGTTCTCTCCAAGAACCTCGTGCTTTCTTAGCTTTCTCCTCCAGCATAGACTGGGAGAGGCCAAAAAGGTGGAGGGGATAGGATTGCAACCACTGTACCTGAACACCCATTTCTACGACTAATCGCCCTGAGCCGGCTTCTCCCCACAACAACTGGGCCCCTGGAAGATCGTGAGCTCTCTAGTTGTCTTAGCCTCTCAAGCATACGATGCCATCCTCAGATGGCTTGCTGTTCTTAATGGAAATATGGCAATTAGTCTCTCTCTCTCTCTCTCTCTCCCCTCTCTCTCTCTCCCCTGAGAGTTGGACAGCCCAAGCAAGACAAGGCACTCTATGAATTCTGGCTTCTCTCAAAAATAAGCAGCCTTCATTCCTGGTTATGAACCATATGACTTATGACAATCAACTGTTCCCTTAAAGTAAATCAAGACCACTTCAAATAAATTTTTTAAACAATTATTTATACAGCTTTGTTCCCCTTTTTCCCCTTTTTCTCTCCTCTCTCATATACGCCAAGCAACACCTTCAAAGCCAACGGTTCACTTCAGTTCTAAAGTTTCTAAGTTGTAGTTCAAACTTTCTCCTAATAGTGAATCAGTTTAATTCTCTACCCTTACTCCCAATCACTCAAAACTCTCTAGTAATTGGGGGTGGGGGGGGGGGTGGGAGCCTAAAAATTAGATCTGTGGTTCATAAGGAAGAAAGCAGCTGTTTGATTCACCTCAAACCAAAGACAGCAAATGCCTCACACGCAGCATTATGCTGCAATTCCACTCCTCACTTGGTGCTCAGAAATGTTCAGTACAGGGTGGCTGGCACAGCTGCTTGGAGGAATTCCCAAACCTCTTCCCAAAGTGCATTCAAGTGCCCTAATTAGCACTTCCATCAGTCCTGATGATTTAGATGCCAAGAAGGGCAAATAAATTTTTTAAAACATATGTTTGTTTGTTTTTTAAAGGCCTTGTCTGACATCTCCAGAAAGGAGCCCTTTCATCCCAATCAAACGCAGCCAGGGAAACACACGCTGATTTGCTCCTCCTTCCACTCTGAAAACCTCTGCATCATTTCTACCCAACTTGTTCTTACTTGAGATAGTACAGACCTTGCAGTAAAAACATTTACTTCTACTAAAAATACCTGTACCACTAGTCTGTAAGGAATGTACATAATGCAGCTGTATTTAAATACCACCACACCTACTACCCATCTTTCTTTTTGGAGTGTGAAGTTCCTGTCTAACTCAACACCCTACAATGCTAATGTCTAGAGGCATCGATGTTACAAAATAAACTTCCAACCATAGTAACTTTGACTCTCCATTTATTATAGTACATACAATTATGAAAACACTGAAACTCCATTTGAGCTGGTATTTTTCTTTTATGGTGGCCAAAGTTTCTGCTGTACAGATTATTATTGCCTAATCTGTTTCACTTCTTATTTTCCCCCTTTGGTTCTCATTCATTGGCCTTAAGTAATATTAATTCATATTAAGGAACAGGGAAAAACTGTATTTCCCCAGAAGAACTTTTTTAAACTAAATTGTGAAATTTTGGGTCACTATATCTTTTTACAGGAATTTTCCCATCCTTATTTTAGTAAAGAGAAAGCGAGAGAGAACGCTACATAGAAATTCAAGTTCTCTTCCCTTTTCTTTACAAAACCAGATCACATCTTTCCATACGACCATCAAGTTCATTTGGTACAGACTTAAATTAAATCTACGGTCCCACTACCAGTGTCAGCTTAATGGAAAACACACTTGTGTAATCTTCCCACGAAGCCATAGCATACATTTACACCAAACACCTCTCTTCTCTACACCAACAAGAGATAAGGGGCATTGTACTAACCAATTCAGGCTGGATAGACTGCTGTTACAACTCAGGAGAAAAGAAACAGAGCACTGTTCTCTCAGCAACCGAGCTAACAGTATTTCTGATATTTATCTTGGTGTACTTCTGTCTCCGGAAAATGAGAAAACTAAAAGTACTGTGAAAACAGGCATTTTTATCATTACTTTTGTTATTTTTGTCTCTTCTTTTCCCAGATGTCATTTATGGTTTAGAATATCTTGACAGGCTTTAAGGGGGGGAAAAAAAAAGAAAAAAAAACTTCTCTGAAAACACCAGAAGACACAATGTAATCTGTTCTGCTGTATGCAGATTACATGCAAATGAATGCAAATCAATCTTGTGGTCCTCCTATTTTATGTATAAAGACACAGCTCCAAGTGAAAATTCAATGTGTTGTTCCCAAAACCTAAAGTTGACAGGAAGAGAACAGACTCTGTGTCGGTACCGTTTCTGTCATAATCATAAGTAGACAGGCGATATAGTTGATGTAATAATATAAATTTATATTTACATTGCTCACTGTTGCTTTGGAGAGGGAGAGAGATCTATTATATAAGTATTTAAACCCTCTATAAGCTAAATTCACTGAAAAAGATCACTATAAGACAATGAAGCCCAGCTGCTTTCTTCAATGACTTCACAAGGTGTTTTCGTTCTTAATTAGCTTGTTTAAAGATGTTGAGGTGATAAACACTTCCAGCAACCTTTCAAGTTAAACTGCTACTGCCATTAAAAAAGACTAATTCTGGTTTCCTTGTTCAGCTTCATGGACTCTGTGAGAAGTCACTGTTTGCACCACCTCTATCCCATCTTGCCATTTCATTCTGGAGAAATTCACTGGATATATAATAATGCATCTCAGCGATCACTCTCAGCATTTCTGCAGATGGTTTGAACTGGAATTCAGTTTGTCTCAGAAAAAAAACAAACTGTATTACACATAACCACCAAAAACATATACTAACGGGATGTATGAGGTCACGCTGGTGGTGAAGAAGGGCCCTGGGGACTCATCCACAGGGCCGGTGGCTGGAGGAGGTCTGATTTCACATCCTCCACTCCCTTCTCTCCAGAAACACCCAGAACTTGCCAAAACCTACGTCTAATTCCTGCTTTAGCAAATATGGCTGAGGTGCCCACAGCCCCCCATGCTAAGCATCAGTGGTCCCCAGTTAATACAAATCCCTTCCTGGAGAATGAAGGGCCACTGGCTGGCAGTGCTGACAGCTCCATCCCTCCCAGCACTCTCTCAGCACCTGCTTCTAAGGCAATAGTCTTCAAAAGTCTAAAAGGAAAAACACTAGAAAAATATATCGGGGTCGGGAACTTCCTTGATAGCATGTAATTCTATATGAATATATGTTATATCAACTTACAACTATAAGCACTTAATATAAACTATATCTATTTACAACTAGTCCAACTATTTACATTAAAATACACACAGAAATAGTCACTTTAAATGAGATTAAAAACAAGTATAGATCAGTGTCAGTTCTTTCCTATTCCCAAATACACAAGCAACCACAGTGGCCTTCACTCTACAGACCATCATCTATTAGGGTTACATGGGTCAAGGTCAGGCCAGAGATGCGCAAGTGCTGTGGGTGACTGGCAGTTGGTGAAACAGCCTGTCCAGGCTGCTGCCTCTATGTCTAGCATTGAACTTCAAGTCACAATAGGTAGGCCAGGTTGGCAGTTATGAAGAAAGCTGGGAGTCACAGAGCAAGGACAAAACAGCATGTGAGATCACTGGACCCATGAGGACAACTGGAATCCACATCTGTTTTTCACCAACTCCATCCTTGATGCCATGGACCGACGAAAGAAGCTTGAGCACTTCAGGACAAACCTGCAAGCGCACTGGGCACAGGACTCCCAGGTGAAGGTGACCTGGCAGGACCCGGACCTGCTGGGGTTTGGGGCGATGCCTCATGCCAGCAATGTAAGGTAGCAGATCAGTGATACCACGAGGGAGCTGCCACAATGCCCAGCTTCCCCTCCCCCAACCCCCATTCTTCAGAGTCTAGAATATACGGCTGCTGATGGTTCACTTTTGGCTTGTAAGTTGTACAAAAATAAATTTAGACATTTGAGAACAGCATGCATTTAACAATGCACAGCTCAAAATTACAGAGAACAGAAGAGAAAATGGTGGTACACATTCCAAGAAGAAAGGGTACACACAGATGCTTTTCAGCTTACAATGGGGCCACGTGCCGATGAAACCACCATAAGTTGAAAATGCTTTGAATATACCTAACCTAACACCTACCACCAAAGCTCTGCTCGGTCTACCTTGAATATGCTCAGGACACATGAACCTACAGCTGGGTAATTATGTTGAGTTTTATCTTAGGGTAACTGTCTAGTCTCTTCTTACCAGAAGGAGGAGACACAGATGGCTGTTTTGTAGACACGGTAGGATGTGAAAACACAAAACACAATGTCCAAAAGCTCTGGCAACACAGCACACTGTAGAACTTTCATTGCTTACACTCATGATCACATGGCTCACTGCCACTGCCCAGCGTCACCAGAGTGCCATCCGGCATATCACTAACTCAGAAATAATAAAATTCAAAATTCAAAGTACAGTTTCTACGGAATGTGTGCCATTTTCACACCATGGTTAAGTCGGAAAATCTTAAGTCAAATCATCATAAATCAGGGACCATCTGCACTATTTCCTGCAACATTTGTTCCAGTTATGCATGTATATGTCTGTACCGAATCACAATATAAACTATATCTTCCAGTGAATCTGTAACAAAAACGTGAAGGTCACTGACAAGGTCTGACCCTCAGGCTGTACCCTGGGGGTCCTTACACCTTGGAGTTCATTCTAGAGCCCCTTGTGTGTGAGTCTCCTTGGGACCCTGACCCACTCCCCGATCCAGAGCTCACCCCTAAATGCATATGCTCCCCAAGGCTCTCCCTGCCCTTTTTCTCTTCCTGTGCTCCTGTTCTCTTAGGGAAACGGCATCAGTTGTCGGGTGGATTAAAATTACAGGAGAAACGCTTCTTCCTGTTCATCATCTCTGAGGCCTAGTGTGGACTGCTTGACCTTAGTATACAAAGGCTTGAGATTTTTACCAAAAAGGTTATTACCAAACTCTCACACATGAATTGTAACTGCTAATGACCTGCTGGGAAGGAGTTTGAAAAGCCTGGCCTAAATATGAATAAACTCAGTTTTCTGGCCATAAAGGGGAGTCACTGCAACCAAGAGGGAAGAAAATGGCGTCCTCGTGCAGACAGTGCGTGTGGCATCCCAGACATCACGCTGATTGTCAGTATGATGAAGAAAGTGAGCAAGGTGATAAAATCATACTCTTCGATCATCAACATCAACTATTTCATTAATTCAAATAATGACATACTGAACACGTATGGCCTTCCAGGTACTATGCTAAGTGCTAAGTATACAACATAAAATCAAGAAACATGAATGCTGATTATTACAGGACAGAAAAGCAAAGTATGGTCTTTATTTTAATGCCGCCATACAATTGTTATGGAACCTTGTTGAAGGAAAGGGTTTACTAAACTGTGTGCTTAGTATGAGATCTTTTTGTAAGTAAAGGCTTGAAAGATCCAATTTGCTGGGTCACATCAATGTCTCAACAGAACATTTCACAGGAACGCTCAGAACTGGAACATCCAGGGGAAAGACTGGAACGTTGACAAGTTGTTTTCAAAAGTTCAAGTCCAGATTCACACTCAAAATGGGCATGTGGATTTAACAGATGGTAATTTTAGACTAAACTCATTTCTGATTTTTCCAAACTGCCCTGAGCTTAATAGAATCACTAATTTGGAAGGAACCACAGAGCAAGCTAGTTGGGTGGGAATGAAGTCACAATTTCAGGCCAGAGTCACAGATTTTGATGAGTATGAATCACACCATGTGCTTCACCATATCATCCCCACGCTGTTTCTTCTGCCAGGAACACACTTCTTTCATCCTACTGACCTGCACACAGCAGCCCATCCTTCACAAGAGACGCTGCGTGGCCCATAGCCTCCCCAGTGCATCAGTGTAGACCATGCACTCCCCATACAAATGGAATGCCATCAGCGTCTGCAATTTGCTTTAAAGTCGTGGGGCAAGAGGAGAGCAGTGGGTATAGGTATAGACGAAGCATGACTGACTAGGATTGATAACTGTAGTTCTAAGATACGGGGGCTCTTTAAAATATTCTTTCTACTTTTAAACATATGTGAAATATTCTATTTTAAGACATTTTTAAAAAGTGACTTTTACTCACTTACGCAGTTGTTGTCCCCAAGAGACAGCCAAGTTCTTGAAAGTTGGAGCTGGGTCTTACTTATTTTTGGAAGCTCAGCACCTAACACCATCACAAAATGCCTGGCACTTACCAATTACCTCAGAAATACCTCTCAATGCATAAATGAAGGAAGGAAGGAGCAAAGGGAAGGCAGCAGAACTCATCTCTTCCCTTCCTGAGGGTGCCTAACTTTCATTCGGTAACTATGTAATGACTATTGTCCACGGACCCTGCACTGACACACACCATGGTCACAGCTTTTATAGTCTCAGTCCCTGTGCCTGCCAACCTCACAACAGTAATTCAGGCTAGTGAGGTAGACCCCCAAACACAAAATAGGGTAGACTCTCTGTTCACCAGCGCCCATGGGGATTGGTAGATGCTGCATAAATGTACGTAGACTCTTCATTAATCGGCACTCTCAAGCAACCAGCAAAATCTCAAGCACCCATGCCAGTTGCTTTAGTTCCAGTTGAGAGTCTACTGTCTATCATTAGAAACAATGACAAATGAAGAACAAGGTGAAAGGGTGAGGAACGTATTTCCAGGAAGAAGGGGAAACAGATGCAATTTTTCTGAGCCAGAAGACAGCCTAACCTGCGCACAGAGGAAAAGTTACCCAGGGAGGCTAGGGGTCAGGGCAGATATGTGGCAGGCAGGACAGGGGGTGGGAGAGACAGAAGGGAAGCAAGTTTTAGGATTCTTCATGGACAGGACTTGTTCATTTCTAAATGTTGCCACTTCCTACCAATCATTCTTATGTTGAGAGTCATAGATCTTAGAATCCAATGAAAGTTTCTTACACCAAAAAGATTAAAAGAAAAGTTCCTTAATGAGATGAACTTAGGTCACTCAAGTCTCACATTCTTTTCTTGCACCCTGACAGAAAAAGCAATTACCATGTTTTTTCCATGTATAAGATGACCCTACTTTTCTAACCCAATATTAAGAAACCAATACATGGGTTACTCCCGTGTATAAGATGACCTCCAGTTTTTGGTCTAACAAGTTTAGACAGAAGTATTATCTTATACACTGAAAAATACGGTAAATGTTTCGAAACAAAGACAGGCTTATGTAAACAGGCAATGAACACACCAGGAACTCACCTGGTGGAATGCGCCACATTCAACTCCCATCAAGGAAGACCAGCAGGAAACCACACCTGCACTGCAACTCGTCTGGGTGTTGTAAGAACGCAAATACTAGAGCAATGCGGTGGCCACAGAAACATGCCTATTCCCTTTATGGAAATGAGCGACAATAAGTTCAAGGGAAAACTGCTTGCTCCTATTGACTGGAAACTCTTTAGGGCCTTTTATTCATGTGACACAAATTGGGTGGTTTCTTTCCAAAATCACGGAGAAACCAGTTCACCCACAGCCCTGGAAAAACTGCAAGTGGCTCAAAAACAACTCTCCACAACACACCTAACTCTCCTCAAGCACATTTCAAGACTCAGAGTCCGACATTTGCTCTTCTGGTCACCTCCCCAATCCCTAGCACCCTCACACAGCAGCTATCAGTGCACTAAATATTAATGGCTTCATTTAGGGATTCAGGGGCCCACTTGTGAGTGTGGGGTGAACAGGGAAAATATGTTGGCTTCATCCTGGACCAAATTCTCACCTAAAACGTCAGATTTAGAAAAATCAGATCTAGAGAATGTCAGTCCCACAAAATTACTCTTCTTGTTCCAGGCAAATACATGAATATTGTCTGCATCTACATCTCTGCCCACCTATGGATGTAAGCATATAAAATATTACATATGACATGATGGCCATATTTTTATTTCAACTTCTTTGGGAAGAAAAGTTCTTTCCTAACTACATCATTTCCCCTCAAGATGATCTCAATTTTCATCATAAAAGACTTTCACATTTGCCAAAAATATAATGTGAAAGTGCTCTGAAAAAGAACCTTAGCACATGGGTCTGCTCTTATTCATAAATGAAAAACAGCTTGGAAGTTGAGAGTGAAGATTATTTGCGCTGTACCGCATTCTATACATGGTCACAATGTAAACTTCACTGTCATTTTATGCCTAAAACAACAACAACAACCTAAGAAGAACTCAAAGCATTGTACCACACCAGTTATGTCCGAATGAAAATACTCATTTTTCCCATTTGCTCGGGATCTGAAAATTTACATCACTGCTGGTTTTTCTCACGCCATCTCATGTTTCAACATCTAACGTATACTTTTTTGAAAGAACCATTCACTTCGTCTAAGATTTAACATTTTTACCTACTCATCAGCCAAATCTTGTTTCTTTTAACAGTTTGTAGGTCTGTGTTTGCTTGGACATAGTTCTTTCCTTCCTACCCCACTGACAATGAAACAAATTCACTAAAGGAAATGAACAAGGTAAAACACGCCTACCCTCTACCCACACTTTTTTAAAGCTTCTCCACTGCTCCATAAAACAAGGCAATTTCACCTTTTCTCTGTGATGTGGAGAGGACACGTTTTTATTTTGTCTGCCGCACTGTGGGAGAAAAGCATCCAAAGAAAATTAAATGCACCTGTCCAGCCCCTTAAAGGGCCACCCAGTTCTTTCTTGCCACCGCTGAACATACAGGACGGGCTGTATGTTCCCATTCGCAAAGCACGGCAATTCGGCAGCTCTTTTTTATACTGGGACATCAGCAGCCGGGCTGCCTCCTTCCACCCCCGTACAGCCTCTAAACAGGCCGTCAGAACCAAAGCCAGGTCCTATCCCTCTGCTGAAAGCCTTCCTCAGGCTCCCCTCTCACTCAGAGTAAAGGCCACAGCCCCCCATGAACGGAGAGGCCCATGCCATCAGTGCCACCCACTCGGCTTCTCTCCTGCCTCATCTGCTGCCTCTCCAGGACTCACTGCCCGCCCCACTGTGTTACCCCTCCAACCCTCCACACCCAGCAGAGCCGGCCTTTGGGCTGCTCCTGAGGCTGCGTGCACCCCTCCCAACCCCCACCCGCACCCCGTTATCAGCCTGAATCTCCTGCCCAGGGTACTGGCACACCCTCTCCTCAGGGGACAGCCTCTCTAATCTGCCCCCTCCCCCGCCTGCACACACAACCTCCAACCCCCAGTGTCTGCCTCCTCTTGCTCCTTACCACACTTCATCATTTACACTAGTATGTAGGTGTCTTTTTTAGTCTCTGTCTCCCAACTAAAATAAATATAAGGTCGTTTATATAAGGGGATTTTTCTGTTTGTTCACTTTTCAAGGCATTGGACGGTGCCTAGAAGAGTCTTGATGAATGGATGGATAGACGGACAGATGGATGGATGAATGAAAGAACTAAAATCAACAAGCACTGTGCTCAGTCCCTTGGGGAGATGAACATAAACCATTCATATATTGCTTTATCTTTTATTTTTCTCTAAGCTATTCCTCAGTCTTAGAAGTAACTGGTAAGTTTTCACTTCTAAAACACCCATGACTTCATTATAATTTAAAAAGCCTGTATTAACCAGGCTGGTGCCTTCTGTCTGTGTGCCATCCTGTCCTCTGTGTGGCTTTAAAAGAAACAAATGAATATATAGCTCAAGGTGTTAATTACATAAGCTTATTAAAAACAAACTCCTAAGAGGTGCCAGTTCTAACACTTAGCACTTTTATGTTTACCTAGTTTATTAGTTTTATACATGTGAGAAAGTCAAATGTAGTAAGCATAATATTGCAAAATAGTCACTACTAAAGGAAAATTAGTTTACTACATAGACAAACCTTTATAAAGCACTGGCTCTAGTCTGCAAGTTTGAGAATGAAAGAACGTGGCAGTGGAAACAGGTTTTTACACGCTTGTGTTTCTGAACTCATGGCTGGGTGATGTTGTGCTTCCTTTTATAATTTGCAATGACATGCAGTGCAATTTAAACCTTTTCACATCAGAAAAGGAAAGTATCTGCAGTATCTTAGTTTGTGAAATTGAGTGATGGGCTATTTCAAGGCATTCTGGATACTCAAGGTCATACATGATCTAGTTTGATAACTGCAAATAATTTTTTGTATTACGCTTAGAGAGAAAGTTCTGTGAACAACTACTAGTGGGGAAAATTGGTTCTTGTTAATGAAGATTCCAGAAAAAGACCTTCTAACCTCCAGCAGCAAATCAGGCCATTAAGTGCAGAAAACAGAGATTCTCAAAAGGCTATAACAGCTCACAGTTTCCCAGCTGCAGATGCCTCACTCCCCTGCTGGATCCCAGAAGGCAGGTGAGCAGGAGAGCCTGGTGAGAAGGTGCAATGCCCTCCTCACTATTTCCTGTCCTTACTTTGCCAACAGCACGAACTCAAAGGGCACCCTGGCTCTGTGCCGAGACTGTGGTCAAGTCTTACCCCCGCCTTCCTACATACCAGCTTAGCCACCAAAGTTTGACAAGACTTGCAGGCCAAAATGTAGAAAATAGAAAAGTCAATTTGATTTTCCGTGAAAATAATTCAGAAAACATCTGAAAAGGTAGTAGTCAATTAAAGTCAACCTCATTTCATTTTTCCCTAAACATTAGCCCAGTGACATTGGGCTCATCTCTCCCATGCCCATCTATGGCCAGAAAAACGACTAAAAGGTATGAAAAAGTGGAGGAAGAAAGATAATCAGCCATTCCTTAAAAACACAGTTCCATGAGACAGGCATTGTGACAGCAACATTCAAGGAGATAATCCAGGAAGCTACTAAGCATGAGACGTTCGGCAGTACACTTCTTGGCAACTGTCTTTAAATCTCTTATGGTAGTTAACCACCTACTTATTTCTTAGAATTGCATTGGATTCTGTCCATATTCCACAATTTGTTAATAAAAGATGTCCAGATAAACTTAAAAGACCACAGAATACTTCATTTAGAAGGGGATATTTGATCTAGTTGAGAGATCACTTAATCAATCCATATACCCCCCTTCCTCGCCCCCACCTTCCATTTGCAAAAGAGAAAAATGCTCTTTGTTATTAACAAATCATTTTATCTGTTTTTGAGGAGGTTTTTGCTGGTTTTGTTTGGTTTTTGCTTTCTTGTGTTTTACTGTTGTTGGTTTCTTTCCCTTTTTTTGGTAAGGAAAAGGAAGGATCAGTATGGTACAACCCCAGGCTATGACCTCAAAAAAGCAGGTTATTAAATTTCTTTGGGCCTTTGAGAGAGGGGGGTGTCTGCCCACAGCACAATGCTGCCAAATAAATGAGATAATCTATGTAGAGCACTCAGAACAGCATCTGGCACCCAAAACTCAATAAATGATGGCTCTGGGGGTTGCTGACCAGTAGCAACCACCATTGCTGCTTACAATGTTATGGAATATCACGACCAATCCTAGATTGTCTACCTTCAAAAATTTTACAGCATCACAATGAAATCACCTTTGTGATTCAGATAGAAACAGATTCAACGTGTGGAGCAGATATAACTAGAATCCAAGAGACCCCTAATCAATCCAGCTTCCAAATGGCCTTTTCCTCTTTCGTAGCAGGGAGATACATGTAAGGACAGGTCCTTCCTAGGCTCTGTATTCCCTTAACGCTCATGCAGTCACTCCACCTGCCTATGTCCATTCCTAGTTGTCTCACATCTGCATATTCAGGTATTCTCCCCAACACGTATTAGCTCGGTCAGGTCAATGTCCATGTCTTCTTACAACACAAGGTGTCCACAACTCTCTGCAGTTACAAGACAGTACAGGTGGATATTCACGATTGAATGAATCTTCGCCTTCTGGACTAAAGACAGCATGTAGCTTCTTACATCATGTGAACGCCTTTAAAATGATTTGCTTTTGCTCCCTTTGATTAAGTTTGTAAAATAAGCTAAAAATAGTATCTAGGGTGGATGTGTGGGGGTACGTGCACACGGGTGTTTTGGGGAGGTTGGAAAGATGAAAGTTAGGGAAGAAGTTAACACTTTTTGACCATCTATATATCTGTATTATGTGTCAGATATTCTCATATGTTATTTCCCTTAAAACATGCAAGACTTATTGCAGGTTTTATAAATGTACAATACAAATGAAGGCACACTCAGGGAGTTGACAGTCATGTCCATTGTCACATTGCTAATAAACAACAGACCCTGGCATCAAATCCATACCTGTCTACTCCAACACCTAACTTTATCACCCCAGAAGTAGGGGCTTATATCAGCTGAGTATCTATCAAACCTTAGCAAATCTTACTTATTTAAATGATAAAGCCATTTGCTGAGGCCTTCCACTAAAGGTTACCCCCAGCATGATCTACATAAATCAAAGTGAGCACTAGGTAACAGTACTACTGAGCTACACAGGTATACAGTCAAATAATTCACTCAGCGCATATGAGGAAACATATGTCCGGGTGGTTGGCCAAGCCAAACAAGCAGGCACATCATCTGATCGATTCATCACTTCTTCCTGGAACTGGCTCACAGCTTACCCAGCAGCCCTCAAGTGACCAGCCCATGATGCTACGGGAGAAGCCGAGGCTCAGGAACGCTGACCCAGCTGTTCTGGGGGTCTCTGAGGGGTGCACCCCTCCGGAGCTCTTTACCTCAGTACTGCATGTGAAAGCACGAAGGGGGAAAAGGGAGCTGGGTGCAAGGGGGGCAGAAAGCCAGTCTATCCCCACCAATCCCTCCACCCCAGTCTGGGGCCGGAGACGTGGCCTTGACGCTTAGGGACTAGAAAGGGTGTGCCCTGATACACAGTGAGGCTTGTGCAGCCCCCAGAGGGCAGAGGGAGCCGTGTGGCATCACATCCTGGTGAACCCGGGCCCACCCTCCACAGAACGGCTTCCTGAGGAAATCCTGTTGGCGACCAAGAAATGGGTGACTGGGCGGAGGATGGAAGCGGGAGCGGTGGGCTTTGTTCTGGGTCCCTGCACACCTGAGTGGGGAGGGGCCCCGGCCGCACAAGTTTTTGGCAGCAGCACAACTACAAAGCTGGGCTGAGGGAGGGCTGCGATAACAGATTTATGAGTTAAGAATGTGCTTGACTGGACCCAACTAAAGATTGCTATAAGGACTGAGCTGCTCTCCCCTGAGCTATTAGCTTAAGAAAGAATGATAATAAATAACAAAAAGACATACAGCGCTCTGAGGGTGTGTTCCCTAGACAAGGTCAAAATGCTTTACAGCCCAGATTTAGTCTACTTGGTACTTAATATGGCTCCAAAGGAAGAGGTGGCAGCTGTGGGCAGTCTCTCAAAGCTTTGAGGGTCCTTTTTCTTTGGGACCATGAATCACCTTGCTTTTCAATTTCACCTTGAAAACTTTCCTTCTGCTCTGAAAATCGTAAGTTTCTTAGTAGGATATCTGCCGGGCTAGGTAATAGTCTCCAAGAGGAAGTGACGAAGCTTTTGGCTTGAACCATCAACTAGCATTAACCCTCAGCAATCCAGGAAGAAGTGATTTCTCACTCCCCAGATCTTGTATTACACAGAACTAAGATGCCTGTGGCATTCTATACAGCCTCAAAGACCAGGGGAGTACAATGGTACCAGAACAAGGCCTCACGCAGAGGTTAACATTTCCATCCAGAAACCTCCATCACTCCTTGCCTAGCATAGTACCTATGGAATACCATGATTTATCTCCCTCTTACTGGATTTGAAGGATGAGGCTGAGAATTCAAAGGATGAAGCAGGGCAGCCCTCACCTTATGCATATCACCACTAACATTCTCCTCGGAACCATGTAGCCCCAACCCCCCAAAACCCTTTGCCAAAGTCCCTGACCCTACTCAGCTTATCAGCTTCACTCTAGAAGTCAGTCCAAAAAATCCAGCACCAATGGGACTTTGATCTAAGCTAAGACTTTTCTCTCAACACCTTCTCCCACCAACTCTGTCCTGGGTAGTGGTTGAGATTGGAGAGGAAGGGATGTTAGATTTTGTCTCCCCCTCCAAAACAGAACAGTAATAATGGTGAGCAGAGGGAAATGCCATAGACATTGGGCAGAGGTCCTATTTGGGTGAGAAAATGGGACACAATGCAATTTCTTCCCTTTCCAGAATCTATTTCACTCCTCTTCCCATATAACCTAATAAGAAATGCTGGGCCTTCACCAAGGAAACTCACTGTACTTCCCTCTGTCTCCTGTTACTATCCAGAGAGGAATCGGTGTTCTTCATCCTTGGTAGAACTCGCCCATACCCAACAAACGTCTGCTGAGTAGGTGTGTCTGAGCTGCCATGGGCAGATTCTTCCCGAAGCTCTCTACTTTCTTATCCACCCCTCAGTTTTCACTTTGCTGCTGGTCGGGGTGTTTGTGCTAGTTTACTAGCAATCTTTGGTGTTCCTTGCCTTATACATGCATCACTCCAAATCCGTCTTTGTATAGTTCTCCCTGTATGTCTTTCCATTGTCTTCCATCCATGTCTGTGCCCAAACTTCTCCACATTGGATAAGGGCCCAAAACTAACAATGTCATCTTAAACTTGATTAAATCTACAAAGATCCTATTTCTAAAAAAGGTCTCATTCTGAGATACTGCGATTTCAATAGCTCTTCTTTGGGCGGGACACTATTCAATCCACACCACCATCTCACAGGGTTACTGGGACAATGAAATAAGTGAATGCATGGGAAGAGCTTAGTAGTGTTTGGCACATCATATGCAATCAATAAATATCAGCTGCTAACATTAACATTATTATTATTACTACTGAGTCATACAGGCTTTGCACACCACAGCATCTCATTAAAAAGGCTTTACAAAAATTTTTTTTAAAAAGATAAAGAAAAAAGTCCCATGGCAGTCGGGTTTCAGAGAATATTATTCCAACTATCACACAAAAATATATACTTCCAAACTCCTTGGGAAAAGAAACAATTATGATGGTTGAGCAGGCAGCAAATTGGAGAATGTTCTCTGTTCTATCCACTGAGCTCTGAAGCAGCAAAGGAAGATGGAATGCAGAACTGTATAGCAATCATTCGAGGAAGTCCTCCAAAGAATCTGCTGACAACTGAGTTGCTAAGTTCCTTTGATTTGCATGAAAAAAAAAAATGTGATTCAACCCTGAACACTCTCCCTACATTATCACACAAATAAAATGCTTATATACTTTTTAAATAAAAGTCCATAAAGAACAATAGATACACATAGCATTAGAAAATGAGGAGCCAAAGAATCAACTAACTCCTAACGATCTAAGGAGGAGTGACTAAAATTTAAAGAAAAAATAAATCAAAGTACGCACCCTTAGTTAAAAAAAAATATTTTAGAGTCTGGCTAACTCCCTAGTTGTACAAACTGGGACCATCAGTCAAGGCAAAAGCTATTTTCTGCACTAATAAAGCTTGTTTTGATTTGGACCTTCGTGAGCCAACAGAAGGCAGTGGGGCACTCCACCTCCCACTCACTCATTTTGCTAAGTCATTTTTCTACAAAAACAACATTCCAAGCCTCATCAATCCTGGCTGCCAACTACATTCCATAATTCAGTACTTACTTATCTTGACCTACCTAGCGAATTCAGTATGCATACTCATCTTGCTTTGGCTTGTTCACTTGGTCTTTGGCTGATCTTCTAGAACCATCTGTAACCTACTGCCTCGGAGCAACTCTTGCCCTGGATTTTTTTCTTTATATGTAAGGAACTGAAACAGAACACCCTCAAACATATTTGCAAGTCAGTCCACAGGTAAACAATGTGTATGTATCTTAAAAACAAACAAACAAACAAAAAACACTTAAAAGAAAAGTTGAGCCTCATATAAAACCAAAGTGCTTTGCAACATGAAAAACTTTTTTGAGTAACAACAGGAAAGTTCGCCTTCCCCAGTGTTATGGAAGTGGGCCTTCCTGTTTTCCACAATAGAAGAACAAAGTGGAAGTCATGAGAAGGAACACTGTTCTTGTAGAATGAGTGGCAAGCTGGCAACAACACGCCAGACATTTGTGCTTCTCTCTGCCTCCCCGAAAGAGGCCACAGTGACCCACAGAGACCCAAGCCCCTGGGAACCAGGAAGCCTGGATAAATGGGAAACCCAGAGATCACATCCAGCTGGGTCTGGCCTATACTGGAGGGCATTTGCAAACATTTTCAAAGATACACTTCGGCGTTCCACTACTGTTCCACAGATTAAATACATGAACTCAGAAACCTAAAATTTGCAAAAGCCAAAAAAAAAAAAAATTCATTCAGCAATTGTTGAATTATGGGTATTGCAATATGGTCAATGCAGTGTGTGCTTAAAAAGGAGACCAGGACCCGAGATCACTCACATGGCTGCAGGATAGTGGCTACCAACAAGACTGGGTTTCTGGTAACTTTTAAGAGCATTAAACCAGTCAATGGATGTTACAGACACTATGAATGCAGAGAGCTACACCAACTTGTCCAACCTGTGGCCCACAGGCTGCCTACAGACCAGGACAGCTTTGAATGCAGCCCAACACAAATTCGTAAACTTTTTAAAAACATTGTAAGACTTTTTATGCTCTTTTTTAGCTCACCAGCTATGGTTAGTGTTAGTGTATTTTATGTGTGGTCCAAGACAATTCTTCTTCCACTGAGGCCCAGGAAAGCCAAAGGCTGGATGCTCCGGAACTACACCTATGTAAACATTATCATCACATCTCTATAGAGGCCCTTCTTAGAGTAAGGGATGTGATGTTAAAAAATCTCTTGATGTTTAAGGAGTGTATTAGTTTTCGTTGTCTCCACTTCCAGTTTCTACAGAAGCTCCTGCACAGTAGAAGAGCCTCCTGCCGTCTGAAGACAAGAGAGGAATGGGCAGCCCCCTTCAGTGACAAGCTGAAGAGTTCTCCCTACAGAACATTAACGTGGGGGTTACTAGCTGACATTTTGTTCCATTGAAACAATACAGAGTTCTTTGTTAAGGCTAAAGGTATATCTCACATGGACATTACAATATCTCTCATGAATCATTTATGACTCATTTGACACAAATTTACTTTAATGCTCATCACGTAACCTCAATTTTGTAATATCCTAATCAAGGCAAATCACTACCATGCATCAGTGTTCTGAGGCGCTTTCATTAAGTTACCACCTGGCCACCACATGTTACATGAATCTGACCAGCATGCCACAGAAGGCAGTGATGAACTTATCCCAGCAGACTGTCCTCACGCTATGCTCTCATGGAAAGCTTTCAATTAAAGTAATTCATGATAAAATATACTTTAAAAATGAAATGTTTTTCTCTTTCCAACGTAAAATGTTCATAGTCTTTACAGGCTTTCCCAAAGATTTCAAATACCTTCAGGTTTTCTTTAGATGTATAATAAAGTTACCCCAAATGGCGAACTAAGTGGCAAATATATTGATTGCAAGCTTACAGTTTTTCTCTCAAACCACAGTAAATTCTATTTTCTACCACCTTCATAGTGAAGTGTGTTTTGCAGGTTGCTTTGGGTTCTGCTAGCATCACTAGAATGTACAACTTTTATAAATTCTTGATTGGAAACTGAAGACTCCTAACTAAGATGCAACGATTCAGAATAAATAATCTGTTAGCCCTGGCAGAAACACTGGTTAATTCCATAAGTCTCTAGGAAAATATTTTACCATAAAGATTAACATTCACATGAGTGTAGCTCTCAAAAAATAAAATTAGTTAAGTGGATGCTTTTAATATTTTACATGTTTCTAATAAGTCCACTATTTTACAAAGAGCTCATGTTATATTGCTACTTGTCACAAGAGAACTGAAAATAACAATCTGGACACCATTGAAACAGAAAATAGGTTTTCATTACAAATATCTTCTTACCTCCAGAAAACCCTGCCTAGTCAAGTTTTATACATTCTTTCTCTTTAGTATAAAAAATACCTTTAACACTCAATTCCTAACATCTGAACGTTAATACTTTGAAGCAATTTATGCATTTATTTTGGGGTTATGAATTTTAAGAGCATTTGACATAAATCAATAGTCAATATTGGTCCTACAGTGAACTTATTGAACCCAATCATCCCTCTACCTAAAGATGAGAAAGTAAAAGGAAATTAATTCACATTTTAACTAAAGGAGATTTGATTAACAATGGTTAATAGTAAACATTTATGATCTGTTTACCATGCACAGTTCTAGTGATTCAATTAATCTCACCAAACACAATGATACGGGTAATTATCCTCATTTTACAGATGAGGAAACCAAGGCACAGAATGGTTAGGGAACTTGCCCAGGTCACACGTCCACTAAATACGGAAGCCAGAATTTGAACCCTCACAGTCTGAACTAGTTTGTTCTTAAGGACTCTACAAAATGACCTCCAAGCTTTCTAAGAGATAATTAGTTGATTTGGTCCTAATTGGACAGAAAACGGACAGTAACTTCACAGGGTGATGTGACCATAAATTCCTAACTGAATAGGTCACGGAGGGTAGTCTGGGCCCAGGCATAAGACTTTTAAGTAAAAGGTTTCTCTGTCCCTCCAGCAGCCCTGTCCACTGTTTCTGTGCCATCTAGGTTAACACACCTTTGAAATAAGCTGCACCACCCTTCCTGAAGAAAACACACTGCTAACATTGCCAACTACTCTGTAATCCAACCTTGGCCTTGCTTTTTCCCCACCTCCATGTAATCTTCCTTACCCACCACTATAAAAATACTCTACATCATCCCTCCCTCCCCCTAATCCCGGGCAACCACTCACCTTTTCGTGTGTATCCAGTTTTGTCTTTTCCAAAATGTCCTGCAGTCCAGGTGGATGGGAAAGAAAAAAGGAGGATTCTATGGAAAAGAACCTCAGAGTGATGGGATCGTAAATTCCTAACTGGGCAGGTCAGAGCAGGTAATCATGCCCCAGGCCTGTAACTTCTTTAGTACACGTTTACCTTTGCCTCCAGCAAGCCCTGGACATCCTTGCTGTGTATACAGAGGTTAACAGGCTATTGAACTGCTTTTTTCTAAAACTGAGACACAGAAGTATTCCTAATGCAATTGCTTTCTCCCACCTCCAGGTGTCTACTTTGTGTCCCTTCCTCAATTTCGAATGCAAAACTGGAGCAAGATCTTGCTCCCCAGCACATGTCCTCAGTTTGGGCTCAAATAAACGCTTATCAAAACTTTCTCCAGGTTTGGACATTATTTTGTCAACAAAATTGGAAACTTTTTCAGACTGGCTTCTTTCACTTAGTAATAGGCACTTATGCTTCCTCCACGGCTTCTGACGGCTTGATAGCTCATTTCTTTTTAGCACTGAATAATTTTCCACCGTCTGGATGTACCCACAGTTCATTTATCCATTCACCTAGTGAAGGACATCTTGGTTGCATTCAAGTTTGGGCAATTATGAATAAAGCTGCTATAACCATCTGTGTGCAGCTGTTTTTGTGGAATTAAGCTTTCAACTCTTGTGGGTAAATACCAAGGAGCTGGATCAAATGGTAACCGTCTGTTTAGCTGTGCAATAAGTCGCCAAGCTGTTTTCTAAGTTAGCTGTAGTGTTTTTCACTGTCCCCAGCAATGAACAAGAGTTCCTGTTGCTTCACATCCCCATCAGCATTTGGTGCTGTCAGTAAATTTTGGCCCTTGTTATAGAGGTGTGTAGGGGTATCTCATTTTCATTAAAAAAATTTTTTTTGTAACCACTTTTCCACACAAGAACATTTGTAAAATGGTTAATGGTTTCTTTTCAGGGAAGTCTTCAAAATTCTCTGAAAAGGAGTGTAAGCCTATATCTAGAACATACATATCTTCTACAATAACTTGGTATTGAAACACTCTATTTTTAAAAGCATCACCAAAAAAGCATATAAACATTTTTTTTAAGAGACTTTACGTGTTTTTGTTTTTTTGTTTTTTATTGTTTTTAACAGAGAGAGAGAGAGAGAGACAGACAGACAGACAGACAGACAGAGAGACAGAGACAGAACTGAACTGGGGGCGCTCCCCAGTTCAGCACATGGGTCTGCGCCGGCCGGGGCCAGGATTCGATCCTCGGTGATGCTGCAAAGTGAGCACTTAACCCACTAAGCCATCCCGGCTTCCCCAACATTTTCTTTCTTTTTTTAAGCTATAGTGAAAAAAAAAAAAAGTAGTTGGTTGATAGGAAGTCTAGGAAAAGGAGTAGTTATTAACTGGGATGAATTGTAAAGGTAGGTCTCAGGATACAACTGGGAATTTCTTTAACTCTGCTACTCAATAGCACTTTTAATTAAAATGACAATTACATTTATTTTCCTTTCACTTTTATTTCCACTTTTATCTCTCCCTTGCATACCAGGAGAGAAAATGAAGCCACAACCAGGCACAAAATGATGGGAAGACACACTGGACCTTCCCCACTCACAACCTGCTGTAAAAACCAAGCTAACAAGCAACGGATGAAGCACCAAAATCAACTATAAATCAAATATGCATCACAAAGACAGCAAGGAGAGCTGTAGTGCATCTCTAGGGAACATGGGACAATAAATAGTCTTAAGAGCATGCATTCTACATAAAAACGTATTCTCATTTTCACCAATCATCTTAGAAACATGAAGGACAACAGGAGGTCCCCTCAGAAAAGAAAGAACACTGGATTACAGAGAGGAAAACCTATCTCATTCCAAGCTTTTGTCTTCTGAGTCACGTCTCCGTGCTGGAGTGGTCTCTTTACATGACTTGACAAGCAAGAAAAAAATACAAGATAGGTTATCTCTAGGCAGCATCTTACCTCCTAAAGAATTAATGCTACCCAGGGAGACATATGATGTAATGAAAGAAGTGAACTAAACAGCTGCCTAGGAGCAAAGCTAATGAGGAACAGACCCACCATTTTCAGGTCTTACTAGCAACACTAACTAAATGAGCGCATCATCTGAAAAATGGTGAATCCAAGTGGTCACAAATACAACATATTTTACCTCAAAATTAGTTTGAAGGTTTGGTTAATTTTCATAGCCTTAGTCTATACTCATGAGTATTAAATAGTATAGTTATTGGGGAAGCCGGGATGGCTCAGTGGGTTAAGTGCTCGCTTTGCAGCCCAGGAGTTGGAGGATTGAGTCTGGGCCCCAGCCTGTGTGGACCCATACGCTGAGCTGGGGTGTGCTTCCTATGTGGAAGGCCTCCAGTTTAGTTCTCGCCAAGGCAAGCTCCCCTTGTGGGAGGCCCCCAGTTCAGCCCCCAGCTCATGGGGTTATGCCTCCCATGCAGGAAGCCCCTGGTCTCTGCTCCCAGTGTGGAACAAAACCATGTTGAAAACCTGATGACGTACAACTATGGAGATTGCTCTGGGCCCTGCCCCTTCTCTCTGTCTCTGTCTTTCTATCAAAAATAATACAAAATTTAAAAAACTCTATAGTTATTAATAATTCTTAGAGCCCCATCCTCTCTCCACGTAAGATACCAATTTTATTTCTACTGCATGAAAAGAACACATGGAATCCACGGGCCAGCACGTCATATACCAGAGTGGGATGCGCTGGGTAAATCTAAAGCAGAAACCACTCTTCAAAAGATTTATAAAATAAACTGCTAGTTACAGGTTTTCCTCTGCTGTCTTTTACAAAATGGGGCTCCAGATGTGCTTATGAATCAATGTGCACAACTGAAGGTTTCCCACTACTTGGCTGTGCTCCAAATTCAGCTTTTAAAAGATGGTTTAAAGATCATTAAGCTACAGCCCTGTTATAACAATTCCCTTTAAGGACCCATATCATTCCTGCTAGTGCAGGGAGATGGGTAAATAGATATGTGTACATATATGTCTAGATAAATATTTCTTCAGAATAAAAAAAAAATCACAAGACTACAATACTCTAAAAAAATCTCTTGCATTAACCCAACCTACTCCAGCTTAAAAAAGTATCAAAAGAAAGCTACCACAGAGCCATCCTTGATGACTTACAGACGCTGAATACAATATTGGAGTTAATGGAAGCCAGATGATACTATAGATAACTGACGTGTTTCATAAACATTAAGTCCAGGCCCTCATCTTCTCCTGCCTGGATCACTAAAGTAGTCAGTCCCCTTCCAAATTCATCGCCAACTCATCCCCCACAAGCATCTACAACACAGAAGTGATCGCCTCCCATGCCAGTTGAAAAGGCTGCAATGGCTTCTCCCTGAAGCCGACAAAATGAGTCCAGCAGCACCCATGACCTGGTCCCACTTCTGTGCCCTGTGCTTTCCCATCTCTATGCCCTTTGGCTCTACCCAGAAGGCCCTTCCTCCTTACCCTTCGAAATTTCCTCCTTAAGCCTCAATGAAGAACACCTTGCGGGGACAGCAAATCCAATGGCATCTCTAGGGCCTGGACTCCCCCTGCATCCCCATGTGCTCCTGGCTCCCAGTCCACACTACTCCTGCCACTGCATTGGGAGACTGGGTATTTATGGGAGGTGTGGTGAGGATGCTGTTGTTCCTACAAAACCTGATCTTTCAGGGAAGCCAGTGGCTTGTTTCGCTAGTACTGTGTTCAACAGCTTAAGCAAAAAATTGATGTACAACCAATGTCTCACTACGTGAAAGAATAAACCATAAAATTGCAACTAGGAATTCATTTCCAGGGAATTACACAGGATCCAAATCCCTTTGTTTCCTATCTGAGATGTAGGGACAGCATGTTTACCTCTCTCCACTGTAGAAGGAGAGGAATAATGCTCACTGATCCCGGCGAGAGGTTCAGATCTGGGAAGTCCCCCCCTTCACACCCACACCCCCCCC
>PVKE010002451.1:0-35226 GCA_004027555.1 Craseonycteris thonglongyai | reverse complement strand
ACAGCCAGAATTATTAATAAAGACTTAATGGTGTGGTCCCGCTCCCCGCTCGGCTCCCCTGAGCCTTCCATCCTCCTCCCTAATTGAGGAAGCCCAGGGCTCACTTCCAAGGTCTCTACAGTTCTGCTACGCCACCCTGCAACTTCTCCACTTACAAAAAGCCAGCAGGCTTCCGGTTGGCTAACAGGGACATCAAATGAAGATGAAGTCAGAATATTTGAGACTGGCTGATTCCCATACTAAGACCTAAAATTTATTAAATCCTAAGCAGATGGGCTGAAGGTAAAACACCACCCAAGAGTATGTAAATTACTGCAATTAAAGGAGTTTGCATTTTAAAAGCTCCCTAGGGATATCAGGAAAAGTCTCCCCCACCCCGCCCCCCACCGCTCACCCGCCACACACACTTTGCAAACAACATAGTAAAGGAGGGTCTTAAAAAAAAAAAAGACAACAAATAGCAAAATAAGATTAGCATCTGGGAACTGAAGCCCATTATGAGTCCACTCTCAGTTAACCAAGACCCATGTCAGATAAATGTATTATTTCTTCAATTTTTTGCCAGTTGCTTGAGAGTGCTGGTTGTTGAATTCCAGTTAACAAGAGTCTACTGCGTGTACTTTTCCACAGGCGGCAAAGGATTCTGAGTCTCTCTATATAATGGATATTCTCTACGCATTGTTAGGAAATGGGTGTAAACCTTAGGAACAGAGCACGGAACTGAGGAAATACAAGGTTGGCGGAGGTACCTCTTGCAGGATCTTGCAAACAATAGGCACTTACTAACTCCTTTCACCTCCCCAGTCAACAATAAAGGCCAGCCTCAGCTTAACAGGACCTCAAATTCTGGAGGAAACACTTAAGAACTATCACAATTTACCAAATAGAGAACCAGCCCTGAAACGCTGATTTACCATATCTAACCACTTCTATTAACCTTAGTAATCCCCACTCTTAAAAAGGTCTACTCTCCCCTACCAAAAAGTAAAAAATAAAAATAAAATAAAAAGGAGTGTTGTGTCTGCAACATGGAGTAAAGATAAAAGGAAAATCCCACAGGATTCTAACTCAGTTTGCACTGCTCAGTCGATATCTCAGTATGTCATGGGGTTAAAGGTGTTTAAAACTCAAGCAGACCACATGTTGCAGAGTTAGAGAACAAAACAGCACACTTCACAAGGATGCCATAGTTTAATTGCTCAGGATTTACAAAGATTTCGCAATTTGCCATTATGGGCTGCAGTAGAAGTGCCAGAATTTTTGTTTACACGATGAAACTGCCCAAGTGGTAGCTTCAACATCAACACAATTTAATAATGTCTGTAATGCACCCCATTATAGCAGGTACACGAGTCTTTACAGACCTCTATTTTGATGTGGCTCCTGCATTTAAGAAGTACATGGCTTACTTTTTTATTCAATAGAACCATGTTCTCAGCACCCAATCATTCCCAGTTTCTGGAGCTAGAAAAAAGAGCAAAATACTGATGCTGCTCTGCAGCCATTCACAATCCATAGTAGTTGGTAAGTTCATTTCCTCTTAAATTCTCTATTTACATATTCACTGATTATTAGCATTCACTCATTCAAGCACTGCTGAAACATTTCCATGCCATAAATCACACCATTATTATTTCTTCTCTAAATAAGCATTTTGTTAACAATTATCTAACAGCAAGGCATTAGTGCGGAACTGTGCAGGGCTGAATTTAAATGCAAAATGTGTCCTAATAAACTCAAACCACCATCCATATTTACTGAAATCTACGCCTCTGGGGCAACACCCTCCCCAGGGTTAGTTAGAACCAGCAAAATCCACAGGGACTGATGCCCAGGGTCCTCACACAGTTGTGTATTTCACCTAAAATAGCTTTAACCTAATAGGGCTTACATTTTGGTTTTTACACCTAGAAGGATTTAATAAAGTAGCAAATATGCCTGAAATCTTTTTGTGTAACTCCCCGACTACCTCTAGCCCCCTCCTCAAGTTCAGTATTGAAAAAGAATCTTTCAAATAGCATTTCCTAAAATCCTGGATGTAACTCCGTTTCTGCCAAGTTGATCTGGGATAGTTAACTACGGAGTATCATGGCATCTGGTTCCTGAAAAGTGGGAGTCCGAGAATAGGGTGCAGTCTGACAAAGTCACTAACACGGCTATTTAAGCCATTGGTCAAGTCACTTCACTTGGCTAGGCAGATTGCAAAATCCCTTATTTTAAATACAAAATGAAAGAAATGGTGTCTTTTATCTCAGTAAGCACAGAGAAAGGCAACTGTCGGGTGTCTTGACTATGACCCCAAAGATGCAGTTTCTTTTAAAGACCTGGATGGCGGCTTTCTCGTAGAATAGAGCTCCTTCTTTTTAACTTGGTGACTTTCTCTGGGCACATACAAAGGAAGGATAACCCGTGTCTTCTTCTAACTTGACTAAGGAACAATTCTGAAGTCCAAATATATCCCAAATGGGAGGTGTTGGGGGCGGGGGGTATGGGAAAATGTATGTGAACACTCATCTGTTAGGGCCAATCTTCCCGTTCTTTTTAGCCTCACACTGAACTGGTTCTGTAAGAAGTACATATTTGCTTTTCTCCTGCAGCTGCCCTCGGAGTAGCAGGTCTGAGCTTCTGGGGCCCCACCCCATCTCTTAACTCAGCCAAAGAACACTGCTGCAACTGACCCAACAGCGCTGGAATCTGCCAGGGAACGGACAGCAAATGTTCAGAAATGCCACCTGCCAAGCCTCCCCTCCAAACAACCCTGAGTCCACACCTTCATTTCGGTGAGCCCCTCCTGCTCCCCCCTCCCCAGCCTATGCCCTAGTAAGAGATGCAATGTGATGTTATCAAACCCGTTTTGTCAGTGACTGATCATTTAGAGCGAGAGCTAAGCAAGACATAAAATAAGTTTCCTGCTTGGTGAACTTCAAAAACAATCTACCAACCACAACTTTAAAATGCTGATCGGGTTTTTCTGGAATTTCACTGAAGGACCATATTCGTTAGTAATGTACAGAAAATGCACAGCCAGGAGGTTTTACATTTAAATATATATACATCTTAAAAATACTGGAGAGTGAGAAGGGTCAGAGCTCTCTCACCAACGTTCCCCGGTCCTCTGTACAGCAATAATCATAAATACCAATGGAAACCTGAAAATGGCACAACTAGGGCTTCAGTGTGCAAAAATGGGACACAAGACAATTTGAGAGGGAGGAAAAAATAGAAAGAGGGCTATTATTTATTGAGCACCTACTATATGCCAGGCAGTATGCTGAGTATTACATATACATCAACTTAACTAAATCTCGGAAAACCTAGCAAAGCTCTTTTGTCTTACTTTTCAGGTGAGGGAACTGAAGATCGGAGGGGTTAACTACTTTGGCCAAGGTCATATAACCAGTCAACGAGAGAGCTGGGATCTGACCCAGGTGAAATCACTCCAAAGGCCAAGAGCTTACTAATTACTGTCATCAAAATGGTAACCCCGTTCATGATTACCTGCGGAGTTTCCTTCTAAAATCTACCCTTTCGATTTGAAAAATAAAAGGTCCCAAAGTAAATCTAGAGCCTTTCACGATAATCGACACAACTGCCAATTCCAAATCTTTAGGCTAATATTTACTGTTTAGGTCTGTAATAACCCCCACACAGCCGATTCCAAGCTACCCGCCTACCGACCGCTCTGCCAAAGGAATCTACTCACACCCCCAGGCACCGAACCCTGAGCAAGTTCAAGCTTCATCCGCCGTGCAGAAGCGCTGTTTCGTTTTTTCAGAAATTATGCCAAATCCACGGGCGGTTTGAAAACGTTCATGGATGCTTCCAAGAGACATGACAAGCCAGATTTAGAAAAGTTCCATTGTTTTTAGTCCCAAACATATAACAACAAATACCCTGTGATTCTACAAGTTGAAAACTGCAAACAGATGGGGTAAACTTTCTGGTGGTTCTGAGTCAGACTACGGTTGTTTGTCTCTCCTGGTCAGACAACAAATGGTGAAGAGATAAACACCAGTTCAGCCCAGCTTCTGCCCAACTCCAACAGCGAGAGAACACCAGCCAGATCCTATTTCTGTGCATTGACTCCTAGGAGGGCTCGTTCCAGCCTTCTCCGCACCAACGTCTCCGCAGGTGTCCCAGATTAAACTGTTGACGATCACCCGCTTGTTTAAAACAGATCTTTGATGGGATCCGTGGCTCCTTACTTTTTTAATCAGGGTTTGAAATCTTACACCGTGTGCGTTTAACCCCCTGAGAACCGGAGCCAGAGAAGGGCGACTCCGAGGTGCCCAAGCCGGCGCGCGCGCGGGGAGCCCTGCGTTGCAGCGGGGCTGCCCTGCTCCGCGGGCGCGCGACCGTCCCTTGTCCCCGCGACTCACTCGCCCAGGTAACTCACCAGGATGCCCATCACGTCGGTCCAGAGCTGGGAAAACGTCTCCGACATGCGAGCGCCCGTCTCGGGCTCCGGCGCGGGCTGGGGCTCTGGTCCCGGGCCCGCTGCTCCCGCGTCCTCCGTGGCCGTGTCCCGCGCGCTGGCCATACCTCCAGGTCCCTAGGACACCGTAGCCCCCCAAGAGCGCGCGGCCAGCCCCCCAGCAGCGCCCCCACCCGCCGCGTTACCGAGCCGCGCCCCCGCGCCGCATCCCCCGACGGCCTCGGCGACCCCACTGGGGCCCCTCGCCGGCGCCCGCACCTGGGCACTGGGTGGCAGCGGGTCGCGCGGCTGACAACTTAAGAAACTTTCCCACCCGGGCTCCGCACCACCACGGGAAGAGCAGGCGGCTAAGTTCGCACCACTGGGTTTTACGGCGGGGATGTCTGGCAGCTACGAAGCAACGAAACCCGCTGCAAAGGCGTCCCTTCCTGTGACGGGGACCAACTCACGAAGGCACGCGACTCATTTCTGCCAGCAAATCTGATCAGGGCCCCGCGGGGGTGATCGCCGTGCCTCTGGAACCTGGAAGGAACAGCCCGGGCCCCCTCTCTTCAAAATGAGCTCGTCCAACTCCACATGACTCTCCCCTCGAAGCTACAGAAAGCGTTTAGCAACAAAAGGTGCTCTGATGTCAGGCTCTGTGCATGGAAATGAGCCCCGGACAGGAGAACAAATCGCCTGTTGAAAGAGCAGCGGCGCTGCAGTCTCCCGCCGGCGCAAGTTCCCAAGCGCGCTCGTCACCCGAGCGTTTTGATCACAGAAACCCAAAGAAGGGCATCTTCACAGCCAGGCCCGCCGAAGGAGTTCGCAAAGCAGTGTCGTTACAACCCACACCTCGCCCTCGAGAAGTCAGGGGGCCTAAGGAATTACAGCTCTGCCTCTGTCAGCCCAGACTTGGTTGAAAAACAAGTGTGAAAGCCTGGGCACGAGCCATTGTTTGTACCGTTTTCACTAGGAGTTGGGGGACATTGTGGTTCGTGGGCGCCCACAGTGCCATGCATTGCTAGGGGTTTCAACTAGTGAAGGGAAGTGCGCGCTGGCTTTTAAGAGCATCTCTTCACAAGCGAGGACGACGTAGGGAAGGGCCGTTTTCTCAACTAAATGTGATGGCTTGTAGCCATTTAGCCAATCCACACTTGGGGCCCTGTGTGTGTTTTTCCAAGGACAAGACCCATGCCAGATTTATTTTATGAGGGAAATAGCCCTGTCGAGGTACTTCCCCTTTTGCAAGGCCTTCTTTAAAAACCACTCAGAGAACTTTCCCTAGGAGATGGCAATACATGTCACATTGACATGGTAATTGATCACTTTGTGAAACAGTTCAGAAACCACCAGAGACCTGCCCTTCTGTTAGAGGACTGGGTGGTACAAAAAAGCAGCCGGTGAGGTGCCCCAGGGAGAGCCTTGCTTGTTTCAGAGGCCTCTCCTGGTGCTGCCTTTACCTCCTGAGCCCCCATAAGAGGAAGGGATAAGTCGACGTCCTTGAAATCCCCAGACGAACGCGTTAATTATTGGGACAACTAGCAATGCCCATGGATGAATAGCCCCCACGGAAACGTTCAAAATTGAGACATTTTCTTAAAAAGTAATTACATTTATAAGCATAATCCTTGACAATATTTTTGAAAAAAAAGAATGAAGAGGTTTTCCCTTGATAATAAGGAGGCATTGTGTTGAAGTAGAGAGGCCTGGAGCTTTCTTATGCTGATACCTGAGTTAGGCCAGATGGGTGCTCTGAGAGGCTCAGAATCCAAAGACGTTCAGTTGAGGCAGTAGTAGGCTTTATTTATTATTATTATTATTATTATTATTATTATTACATTTATAAAGACATGAAAATAAGTAAATGATGGGAAAAGGTAATGTAACTTTTTAGTTGATTTTATGGGTGTATTTAATAAGTTTTTGTTTGTTTTTGTTTTTGACAGAGAGAGACAGAGAGAAGGGGGAGGGCCCAGAGCAGTCTCCATAGTTGTACGGCATCAGTTTTCAACAAGATTTTGTTCCACACAGGTGGGCAAGGGCTGCACAGGGTGTGAGCTGGGCTGAGGGCCTCCCGCACGGGAGGTACACCCACCTTTGAGCCAGGGACCGAACCAGGGGACAAGAACTGAACTGGGGGCCTCCTTCATGGGAAGCACACCCCAGTTCAGCATATGGGCCTGCACAGCCCAGAGCAAGGATTCAATCCTTGGTTCCCAGAGCTGCAAAGCAAGCACTTAACCTGCTGAACCATCCCAGCTTCCCCTACGGGTGTATTTAAGAATTTCCAGGTACAGTATTAGGCATGTGATACTTTATTAAATTCAAGAAAACCAGAAACGTTGCTTCTACCAGTGGGTAGCTTGTTCTCTGCACACTTTCTGGCAAGTGACTGAGCAAGGAGTCAAGCAAATGGAGTGGGGACTGGGTTAAGGGGAGGGTTGACTCTCCAGCACCAATCATGAGTCTTTCTCTTACCTCATCAGATGACCCGGGGGCAAAGCACTTAACCTTTCCTGACGCAGTTTCCTCATCCTAGGTGAGGCAAGACTGTGCTAACTGCCACCTACCTCCTGAGAAGGAATACTGTATTTATGGTCATCCAATACCTTTTAGCAACACATATACACATATCAATATAAGTAAACCTGAGCCAGCATTTTGGCACTTAGAGAAATCAATCTACTCCAGCTAATTAAGCTCCTTTCCCTAGTGCTCTCTATTAAATGGATAGAGAAATTAGATACGTCATATTTGGAGGAGAGAGTTGAAAACAATAATGTTTCGGTTGTACATTAATATGAATGATTTTGTTGGCCATTTAAAAAATGAAGTGGAACCTTTTGACTCAACGTCGTGACCCGACCAATCAAAATGAGTTAAGTTACTCCCAAAGTTTAGTCTTTTCTCCTTTAGTTAATGCCAATCTTTTCTTTTCTCCCCCCAAAATTCCTTCAGGAGCTTTTAAAACAAAATGTCAAAGAACCATCAACACCACAGCCATCGTGGTCCCATCTCAGAGTCCCATAGGCACCACATACAGAGAAGGTGGGGAACGGCCTTGGAGGTGATCTGGGCCAAATCCCGTATTTTTTAGATGAAGAAATGGGCTCCAGAGAACATGAATGACCGGTCCAAGTGAACAGAGCTATGTGGAGCAAAACAAAGACAACTTGATTACTTTTAAAAGTGCTTTCATCTCTATTGTAATGTAGCATTTGATTCTCACAAAGCTCTGGAAGATAGGCAAGCGTACATGCTCCATTGAAGATGCTTCATTGAAGATGCTCCATTGAAGATGTGTCTACAGAAAGTATACAGGAATTCTGCTTCCCCCTTTCCCTTTTCCTTTCCCATTGATCTCTCTCTCTCATCCCACTCACTGACCCTGTTATGATGCCAGGTGGATTTCAAGGAAAGAAGGGATCTAGAAAAGGATTTTTCAGAAATTTAGTGGAGAGACCTTTAAGTTGATTGTGAAATCATTGGGTCCTGAAAAATAGATTTTTGCAATGAATAAAAACTATCAGAACTTATTTACTGAGAGTAAATAGTCATAGTGCACGTACCTTAATGTTATTTCTTGAAAGTCTCAGTTATATTATTGCACAGGTATGCATGCTACACATATGCTGTACATAGATACACATATACATTAGTAAATACTGGTTTGCTTTGTAAAAAGTGGTTCTTATTATCAGCCAGGATTACAAAAAGGTAAAAACCACTAGACTAGAAGTTGCAGGGTGTTGCCTGTAACCTGTTTAGATCACCAGTGTGACATAGGAAAAGTAACCAGTCTACTGCCTAGCAGTAAAGGTAGAGTTTGGTGGCAGGAAGCACAAAGATAATGGAGTCAGGACAGAGCTGGATATGAATTTTCACTTAAGTTTCTTAAGACTTGAATGAAAGAGCAAGTTATTTATTGGGCAAGTTGTCTATCTTATCAGCAAGACGCAATAATTCCTACTACTTAATATGGTTGTTGCAAAGTTGTCTGGGATAGCGAAGGTAGTAATTCTCTATGAATTCGATCATTCTCTAAAGAATTAGTAGATTAGAACTATTTCCCCCTTTTCCCTCCCTTGTTCTTCCTATCCCTATCCACTCATACCATGAGGAGACATCTATAAAATTGTCTGGTTCCTACCTCAAGCTCTTGTATTACTCCAAGAAGTAATTTCTAGCTCTAGAATGTGGTTGCTGAGTAATGAATTTAGGAAGTTACCTCTAGCAGGAAGGGGTCATTATGACTATGCAATTTTAAAACTCACAGTAATGGCAGTCATAACAGCAATGTCAATATCATTTATTGAAAATCTAGCCTGTCAGGCACTGTGCTTGACATTTTTAAATTAGTTAAACTTTAAATAGAACCTCTGAAATCTCCCTATCATGTGACCCTCCTACCCCGCCCATTTCCCTTTTCACTACTAGTCTGTTACATCCATTTCTTTGATCAAACTACCAACCTCAGAGACAACCATGAATCAGGCCGCTCCCTCACCATCACTCCCATCTAAACCACGGATTAGCCCTGTTGATTCTACTTCCTGAATATGTGTTCAATCCATCCACTTCTCTCCATCTCCACTGCCACCGCTTTGGTCCCAACTACCACCACCTTTTACAATACGTTATCTAGATCAGTGCTTCTCCAAGTGTGGTCTGAAAAACAGGAGCATTAGCAACACCTAGGAAATTGTTAAAAATACGAATTTCTGCACCCCACTTCCAAAGCCTACTTAGTGACTCAGACACTCTAGGGGTGGTGGGGCCAGTGATCCGTATTTTAACAAACCCGTCAGGTCACTGTAATATCTGATCAAATCTGAGAGCCACTTGGAACTATGGGAATGTCAAAATAAGGAAAAAAGTAACCATTGACAAAGAAATGTGAGTTTTAAAATTTAAAAACTATACCAGTCGATTGCCTTTAAAAATTCATTGGTAAAAGGAACTGCCATGAGATAAATTCATGGAGATCCCAAAATCAGATGTTCACAGATAGTTGGTTTTAAAGGACAAACGGTTAAATACAGTCATGTGCTACATGATGACTTTTCAGTCAATGATGAACCACGTATACAACTGTGATCCGATAAGATAATGGAGCTGAAAAATTCCTATCACCCAGTAGCATCGTAATGTTGTTGTGCAATACATTACTCACATGTTTGTGTTTGTGTTGATACTGATGGAAATAAAATTACTTCGGTGATAGTATTAAAGTATAGCACATACAATGATGTGTAGTACATAGTACTTGATCATGATAATAAACAACTGTCACTGGTTTATGTATTTACTATATTATACTTCTTATTTTATTTGGGGAGGTTAGATTTTTTTGTGATTTTTATATTTTATTAAATTTATGGGGTGGCATTTGTTAGTACAATTACATAGGTTCCCGGTGTACAATTCTATAGTACATTGTCTATGTGTTGCATCATGAGTTCACCACCCAGAGTCAGTTTTTTTTTTTTCCTCTCTATCACCATATAATTGAATCCCCTTCAGCTCCCCAGCTCCCCAGCCCTCTGTCCCTCTGGCAACCACCCATCTATTATGTGTGTCCATGAGGTTTTGTGGGTTTTTTTCTGTTTTAATTGTTCATTTATCCTGTTCCTTAGAGTCCACATATAAGTGAGACCATGTGGTATTTGTCTTTCTCAGTCTGACTTATTTTGCTTAGCATATCTTCTAGTCCCATCCATATTATTGTAAAAGGTATGATTTTATTCTTCTTTGAATTTCTTCTTCCACTCTGATAAGCACTGCTCTTAGTCTAGCTAGTCTGTGCTGGTGCTATGTAAACACAGGTTCCGCCTGGGAATTATTCCATCAGGCACAATACTACTGTGACTGATATACAAGGGCTGTCCGGAAAAAAATCCAGCGATAAACACCTCCATTTTTCATATTACATGGCTGGATACGTTCCAGACAGCCTTTGTACTTCAGTTTTCATTGTAGGGTCAGACTAGATTATTTCTAAGGCCACTTGTATGAGGATTCTGAACTCTTCAATAATACACATTATGGACAAGAAGCAAAAAGTTCTGGGTGGGCTGCCAACATTGAGTTCACATTGTTTAACCAAAAGACTTCACCTCTGAATGAAGAGGAGAGCAATGTCTCCCGTGGAGAGCTGTGAGGTTATGTGAGAGCAACCTGACGCTTGCGGAGTTGAAGAAAAAAAGTGTGGCGAGGGAAAGTTATTGGGAATCTCACTCCCTGATATTTATCTTTTCAGCTTAAGAAAGTGTTAAGAGAAAAATAAGAAAAAAGGAGTGTGTTAATAAGAAACTAGAGATTATGTTAAACGTTTCCAAATTATGCAAGGAAAGGCTTAAAAGCAGAACTGGGATTCATCATCCATTGACCAAACTGCTTCATCAATGTCATCTATTTTTTTAAATAAACTTGCCCCGAGGAGAATGCCTACTTGGCTGTTTTTATTGCTTAAACATACTTGTGAAAAACAATTTTTTCATTTAATTGAAAACCTGCAGTTAAAACTGTTGCTCTGCTTCTTTGAGGTATGATAACAGTATGTATATAGAACAAGAATCTCACTTACATAAATCCTGCTAACAATAGTAGGTTATTGGAATCTTATATAGAGTTCAAGTATTATCCAGAATACTTTGGTTGAAACCCAAAATATAATTTATGATTAACGGCATTTGTCTATCACTTTTTTCTTTTTTTAAAAAAATAGGGTACTGAGCTGAATAAAACATTTTGGAAAAGTATGTGTTGACTCATTAATGAAGGAAAGTGTGATAACCTGTTTACTACTCATTTGTTTTAAGAGGCTTATATTTACTATATAAATTACTTGAGGAAGAACCATTGAGTCTAACATGCACTGCCCAGACTGATGCTAACTCTGTATATGGCCCTGCTTTATTCTGTTCTGCCTTTCATGGCGAAACCAACATTTTGAATCACAAGGAGCAAGAGTTTTACGCTCGTAATATTTGTCTGCCAGCAATGAAAAAGAGACACCCTTCAGGATGTCGGGATGGCTTAGTGGGTTGAGAGCTCACTTTGCAGCCTTGGGGTCTGAGGATTGAATCCTGGTCCCAACCCGTGTGGACCCATATGCTGAACTGGGGTGAGCTCCCAGTTCAGCACTTGCTGAGCCCATGCGGGAAGCCCCTGGCCAGGTGGAGTGAAACTATATTGAAAACTAATGATATACAGCTGTGGAGACTGCTCTGGGCCCTCCCCCTTCTCTCTGTCTCTCTCTCTGTGGCAAAAAAAAAATAAAAAATAAATAAATAAAAATAAATCTTTAAAAAGAGACACCCCCATTTCTCTTACTGAAAAAACAAACTCAACTTTCTTGAGTTCTAAAATTCTATCATTTAAAAATCTCAGAAGCATATATCTATCTTCCTTCTCATGCAATTTATCTCCCCCACCCCTCCTTTCCATGTACAATAAGTGTTACAGTCTCCTCCCAGTCGGTCACGGTCATTTTCCTCTCTTGGGTACTTTCTTTCAAATTGCATTTCCTATGACACACACAGAGGCAGGGGTGCATGCACATGCATAGCACACATGCATGCACACACACACACACACACACACACACACACAGGCTCAGTAATCTCAGTTTTTCTGTGCTGCCTTATACAATTGAAGATATAAATAAATGAACTGGGGTGAGGAAGTCATCAAAAGAAGTGGCACCATAGGAATGTCTCAATGAGTGTCTCACACATGGAGCTAGAACTTTGGGTGACAGCAAGTTGGGGTCATGGCTACTTCTCTAAATAGTGCCTTGGGTGAAGCTTGGTGAAACAATTCCCTGTTTAGGGAGGCACATGGAATAAGCTCCTATGGTTAATACTGACCTGAATGAGATTTGAAATCTAAAAGAAATATTAAAATGAGTAAGGAGATGCCAGATTATCGGCACCATTTCTCTCTCAATGAATGCAAATATTTTTAAAAGAATAAAAAATGGATTGTCTAGGCAAATATTTTTCTCTGCCTTATAAATGAAACAACTAGGTGCTAGCTACTCTTTATCTAATGAATGTTCTCAAAAATCAGATGATGTTGATTTCAATAGCAAAGATACACTCAACAAAGGACCCTTGTTCTAGAAATGAGGTCATTTGGATAGTCTCTCCATTAAGAAAAAGCCTATTTTGCTTTCAAAGGTCACCTATTGGGGCAGGAAATCTATCTTGCAGCCAGTGAACTAACATCTGGCCTAAGTCTTTGGGGCTGAAATGTCAATTTCCGGGTCTAAATAGAACACACATGAAAGGAAAAAGATGAAAAATGCAATTCTCCATACGCTGGAGAATTCTTCAACAGTAGCAGAGATGATAAGCATTCTCCAAAAAACACAATGAGCTACTCTTTAGTGAGCAAACAAAAATAGTTAAAAAAAAAAAAAAGAGGAAAATTCTGTTTTTTTCTGTAATAATTACTGAAAGACAAAACTAAAAAGCTAAAGCTAAATGCTGACAAAGAGACAAATCAATCGTTCACTGGTAAATCCATAAATAAATCTATTTTAATGTAGACCAGCTAATCACAATTCATCATGATTCATTCTAGGCTGAGCCATATTTGCTTCCGCACAATAAGAATGAGAAGAAAAGAAGTTTACTAACTAAGTTAAGAGGATAAAACTTAGATAAGATAAATGGGAGGTCATTTAACAACATAAGAAAATAACCTTTTAAAGCCAGGTAAAAGTTCCATAAAATATTTTGTGTATAATTCTTCTAAATAAGCTACCCCATTTGTATTACTTTTTTATTTGAGAATAATTTTGACTAGTCTTTGTGCTACTGGTTCAAATTAGAGACGTTTTGTGATATGCATTATTCATTCATTCAATCATCACGCAACAAGCACTGAGTGCCGATTATGTCTGACATCACATTAGGTATTGCTAAAAGACAATCCTAGGTTACAGGAGCATCTAATCTAGTAAGAGAGCTAGAAAAGTAACTAGTAGTCATGCAGACACAACGAAGAGGTGCTCAGAGGAGAGATTGGGCAACGTGGTGGAGCATGAGAAGAGTTCACAAAGCAGGTGATTCATATTAATGGTTTAAAGACCCCACAATTCACCAGCCAGTCAAAGAAGTAGAGGAAAAAGCATTCAAGGCAGAAGGAAAAACCTGGAAGACTCAAATAACAGTGACAAGTGCTGGTATAGGGGCTGAGATAGGATATTCGATGTAGGAAGCAATAACACGGATGGGAGGCCCTGTGAACCAAGCTAAGAGCAGGCTTTTATTATGTATGCCCCATTCAGTGCCTTGCTTGGCTCTATTCCACCCCTTATTCTTCCAGTCAAGGAAGGAGAGTAGAAATGCAGGTGTATGATAAACTCTGATTATGTCTACCGGTTACAAGTGTGATATAAGCAATATGGAACCCCTGAAAGTTTTAAGCAAGGGAGTGTTAAAGTGTCCAATTTATGTTCATTTTATCATTAACGGCAATATGGAGCCTAAAAGAGGGTGAAATTTGACACAAGGCCAATTTTAAGAGTCATGCTATTAACCTAAGCAAGATTAATAATGGGGTGCTTAAACACATGTATATCAGTTTCTACTTGATCCCACATTGTTTTTCAGGCTTGATTTTTCTGTCATGACCCAACATAAAGTTACTCTGGGAGGTTCTTATCTACTTTTCCCTACATTTCCTGTTTTCCTATTTTCGGCTTCTTTGTTTTGTTCAACGTATTCCTTTTTCCTGAAATACTCCTGCTTTCCTTCCAGTTTTATTAAGCTGGAATATATATATAAACATTGCATAAGTTTAAGAAATACAATGTGTTCATTTGATACATTGCAAAATGACTGCCACCATAACATTAGCTAACACCTCAATCACATCACATAATTACAATTTCTTGTTTGTGGAGAGAACATTTAAGATTTATTCTTTTAGCGACTTTCAAGTATATAATATACTATTGGTATTTTTTTTTTTTAAGATTTTATTGTTTTTGACAGAGAGAGAAAGAGACAGAGAGAGAGACAGAGAGAAGGAAGAGGGCCCAGAGCAGTCTCCATAGTTGTACGTCATCAGCTTTTGGCCTGGATTTGATTCTCGGACTCCAAGGCTGCATAGTGAGCACTTAACCTGCTGAGCCATCCTGGCATCCTGGGTCTCTTTATTCTTGAAAGAGCAACAGGTATCTATGATGGATAGTAAGGAATAAAAATCCATGGGTATAAGTAAGAATGGAAACCTGGGAAAGACAGGACTCAAGAAGCACAAGCATTCAAGAGAACAACACAGAGAATGGACACCATGCCTGAGTAAGAATGGTCCCAGAGCTAGAAGATCCATGACAGAATGATGTCAAGGCAAGAAGTACAGGAAGAACGAGTTAGTAGTATCCAACATTATGGAAAAGCCAACCAAAGTATCAACTGAATACTCATTCGGGGGGTCACTAGTAGTCTTACCAAGCCAGTGCAATTTCAGGGACAGGAGTAGAATCTAAATGGCAGGGGATTGATGAATAATGAGAGATGAATGAAAAAGACGACAGAAAGGAATCACAAAGCTTGAAGAAGGGTTTTAATTTAAGGATGTGGAAGATTTGAGCATATTTATTAGTTAAGCAGAAAAGAGCTACGTAGTATAGGAGAGAGTGAAAATTCAAGAGAGAGTACTGTATACTAGAATAAAATCCCAGAGGAGATGATGGTAATAAAAATAATAATTTACATATTTGAAAAGTTATTGTTGCAGGGCTTCTCTTTTATAGAAGTCAAAAAGAGTATCCCTTCCTTATAAATTTTTTTCTACCCAATAACACAACACAATGGATGATATTTAAGCACTCTAAGTAAGAATTACATTCTAGTCACATTTCCCTGAAGCCATGTCCAGACCATCTTCAGTGGATTTTGGGGTTCTCACAAAATCCTTATTCATACATGTCAGATATTTTGGTTCAATAACTATTTACTAAATATCTCTTCTCTACTAAGCAGTGAGATTATGAACATAAGTCACAGATGAGCTTAGTCTGGTGATGTAAACAAATATTCTCAACCCAGTGTGAATAAAGAATGCACAGAGAGACTGCAAGGTCATTTCAGCCCAGAGGCATCATGGGAGACTTCCTGCAGGAGGCTTTGTCTGAGTTAATAAGTCTTGAAGGAAGAGTTGAAATTAGCCAGTAGCATGGCGGGGCTAAGCTGGTTTGAAGCTAAGAAAACAACAGGATCAAAGGCACAAAGAAGTACAATAGAACTGTGTTTTGGAGGAACTTACCGTAATGCTCTCTGTCTTACGAAATGCTAGCAAAGGAATGGCTGGACCCGAAGCTCAGGGTAGGTGGGTGGTCAGTCACACTGCACCTTGTGTGCTGTAAGCGGACGAGGTTAGTCTTAACACTCTGGACAAGGTCATTCTTTGTATTTTGATGCGTCATCATTTCCTTTGTGCAAGTAATCTTCATTTACTTTTGAAGTGTACCATGTACCTATCACTGACAGTCCCTGGCTGAGTCATTTCACAGCTTTCAATAACAGAGTGACATGAAAAGCCATGGGCACATTAGAGAGGGAATAAAATTTGGAACATATCACTGATGCGCAGATCATACCTCCACAAAGGCCATGCTGATTTTTATCTTTCTAGTATTATGATAGCGTTTATGGGCCACCGCCTTGATATTGTCTAGCAGTAGTACCCATCAGTTTGATGCAGATCTTGCCCCAGATCTCCCCACCAATCCTGGGATCTGGGGTAATTCATAGTCTTCCTAGTTCTCGGGGTCCTAGGCCCTAAAAGGAAGGAGGTAATAAGAGGTAGTTGAGGTCTCTTCCATTTGTAACGTTCTATAATGCTAAAAATGGCCGTGTAGGTAAAGGCACTGGCTTAAGGAATAAGGACCTAAGAAGGCACTAAAAGTCTGGAGGGCAGGAGATCGCCTTTCCCACTTAGTGCAAGTTCCTTACACAACGCATAGGTGACGCCAGTTGCAAGACAACCCCTATGAAAATGGCTTATGCAGGCATTCTTGACGAGATTCAAGCGTTCCTCAATTCTCCAACTATAAACCAAGCGGTACCTTCACAGAGGTGGCAATGGAATGTGACTTATGTATAAGAAAATTATAATTGGAAATTGGTAGATTTAGAAATTTGGCAGAATGCATCCAAATCCATACAAATGTTCATATCCTCTGGCCTAGGACTTAGATTCCTGGGCATTTATCCTTGTAAATTATTGAGGGGTGGGGGGGAAGAAGCTCTGTGACTGAAGACTTATTATTGCATTTTTCATAATATGGAAACGTTGAAAAGAAGCTTCATATGTCACAAGAGAAGAATAGTCAAATAAATGATAATATTGATAGAATAATATCTACTGATTACAATGTTGTCATAAAGAACATGGAATAGCATGGAGATGCCAGGATGGCTCAGTGGGTTGAGCACTTGCCTTGTAGCCCCAGGGTCCAAGAATCGAGTCCTGGCCCCAGCCCACACCGACTCAAATGCTGAACTGGGGTGTGCTTCCCATGCGGGAGGCTCCCAGTTCAGTTCTCACCAGGGTGAGCTTCTCATGTGGGAGGCCCCCGGTTCAGCCCCCAGCTCACAGGGGCGCGCTCCCATGCGGGAAGGCCTGGTTCCGACTCTGCGCAGCCCCGCACCCACCTGTGTGAAATAAAACTATGTTGAAAAATCGATGATGTACAACTGTGGAGACTGCATGGGCCCTCCCCCTTCTCTCTTTCTCTTTCTCTCTGTCTGTCAAAAACAATAGAATAAATCATAAAAACAGAACAAAACATGGAAAATATCTTCTGTATGAAAAACTTATTCTGATAAATTAGGAGTGTATATGCATAAAGGTGAGAAGATCACTTGCAAATATACTATACCAGTGCTTCCAATATAATAGGAGCTCAATAAATATTTTTTGAATACAAATTAAAAAAAAATGAATATAAAATGAGAAATGGTCATGCATTAGGATGGTAGAACTTAGAATTCAATTGTCATTGAGCAATTTTCTGTGCTATTACCATGTTGTTTAATGATAAACACAATAAATGTTAATAGCTAATATTTGTTGTTTATTGTGTATAGACACGATCCTCTATGTCACATATTTTTTTACCTATTCATCACCTTCAAAAACATGCCTTTTACTTTTCCACTTCCAGATTCAAACCTTCATGGAACCAAATTCAATACTGGCCCGACATAGAAATGTTCTAAGATACAGATGTATGAATGAATGAATGAATGAAGGCTATGTATCTCAATGAATGAGAGTGGTAGAGATTGAAGCCTTTGACACTAGTGCCTTAGCCTTCAAGGTCTTTAGTGTGAGGCATGGGCAGGAATTCTCAGTACTCACTCAAAGACCTAGGCTCTCTAGGTAAATAGTTGCAAGAATTTGAAGGACTGAGTTCCTGAAGCTGAGAGACAGAGTTCTTCTCAAAACTCCATCTCAGAAAGCATAACCTTTTGTATTACTTATAATTCTTGAATGCCTCATTGTTAAACAGTGGAATGTGCTGTGAAATGTTTACATATTACAGCATTTCCAAAAAGGAACAGGAATGCACTATGGCAAATTTTTAAGGAACGAAACCTGAATAGGTCCAATAAAAGCAAGCAAGAATTGTTGGGAGTCATATTTTAAAAAGGTTTTCTCAAAGTTTCCTCAAGCTTCCTTCATAGTAACAAATATTCAGGAACCACCTCTTTTGATCCACCCACGGTGTTTAACTTTCCTGGTTTTGCAGGTTTGATGATCAACATGGTGTCACAGATTAACAAGGGCTGCTTGTGGGACCTAATTTTATCATTGGTTTATGCACGCCCAGGTTCTCTGGAGACCACTGGAATTGCTCGCCTGTATCCAAGACAAGTATTTAGTCTTTGGTCAGCAACACAAGCAATTTCATCCTTGATTTTTCTTGGATACAGAGTCTACCTTCTTTAGCATTCATCTCTGGCTTTTCCACGGAGACACTATTTCTGACTCTGGGCTGTGCCCTTGGCTATTTCTCCTGATTCCTTCCCTTTCCGGCTAACGCAGAAAAGAGTTCAGTCATCCAGGTGCCATGCCTGATCAGTATTATACTCCCCGAATCACAAATGGCGGTATTTTTAAGCACAGCAATCTTGGGGTCTCTATGTCATTAGCTAATGTGACATAAAGAGCCGCAATTTGATCTTACACATCCACATACTCAAGATACACACCTTGAGTATAATTATATAATCCCCAACTATACCAGAGCTTGGGCACCTTGGAAAAGCAATAATACTGGTAAGTATTATCTGAATCAGTCCAGCATAAGGTGGCTGGTTTCTCCTAGAAATATTTATAACCTATAAAGGAACCCCAGCAAAACATTTCAGAAACCAGTGGTGCCAAATGCCACTCATTTCCTTGGTCTATCAAATAAAATGTCTAACTTTCAGTGCCTACAGAGGAAACATTGTGAGTCCAAATGTACAGTTCCCAGCATTTCCTGAGAGCTTGCTTCTAATCATGGATGCATTCTGAGCAAGCCAATTAATCTGGGCACTAAGCCCGGAAGTGGGCTGTGTGCTGCCCGATGTCAATAACAGCATGCCATATATCTATGCCCTGTACCCACTTAATTTGTCCCTGGCGAGAATACATGAACTTTTATTTGTGCTATTATCATCACATCCTGTCTAGACTGAAAACAGCTACAGAGCAGCTTCCTTCATATTAAGTGAATAGAATAAAGAGGCCGCTGGGGCCCACAGTGCCTCTGCCTGGGATTCCGGTGGGTTTCCACTCGGCCCCGCCCACCTAAACATGGGAGAAACAGAGGGAAGACCGTGGAAGCCGCTGCCAACTGGGAAAACCTAGATAAGAGTCAAGCTTGATGTTCAAGGGTAAACATGGCGATCTGATTCCAATGTTATTATATTTTAAGGAAATCACTTGGAAAAATAATGAAAGTTTAAAATCAAGCTAGGCAGAAGTCATGTTAGGACTCTGTTTTGATTCTGGTTTGAAAACACTGGTGTGCCAGGAAATCACTGAACAAAAGGATTACTGTATCCTCCGAGTTGTGAGGGGGAAGAATCTACTGGTCCCCCGCTCGGGGATTGGGGAAGGCATAAATGGCCAGGGGGGTGGCAGGCTATTTATTCTTCTGTGACTTTGACAAGCCAAGAAAGCTCCTACAACCAAGGTAAGAAAAGCCTTTAAACTTAAAATAGTTTGAATTCATATAAAACTGATCAATCAGTGGGGTTACTTGCATCTGAAGGAAATAAAACAAAACAAAACAAGACAAAAACAAAAAACAAAAAATTCAAACTGTTCGTTTAAGGATTCATCGAAGCATCTAGGCTAGTGGTTGAGCACGTGGGCCTTGGCTTCTGACAGAACCAAGTTCATCTTTCAGCAAGTATTCTCTAAGCCTCGCTTTCTTCAATTATAAAATGAGATTAACGATGGTGTCTATGGCATAGTGTTAATGAGAGGAAGAAATGAGATAGTGTGCAAAGATCTTGACCTTATGAGTCGCACATAATAAATGATCAATAAAAATATATTAGCTACTTTTACTATTATTATGTGGAAAAGTACTTCAGACAATATCTACCTGGCCTAAAGGCAACACTGAATATATGATAATAGTGGTCATTAAGATTTTCATTTCAATTCTGTTTAATACTAATGATAAATAGAAACCCATTTAATTTCTTGAATGTTTGCAGATCATTAACTGCTTTAAAAAAAAATTGATACTATTTTTCATTAGTAGACTTGAGGCTTAGGAGAGAATAAGTTATTCTAGATCCAACCACTCCTTCTTGTCCCTCCTCTTGAGCTAAGGATGCAGTAATGATGTTGGGTGGAGAAGAGAGAAGAAAGATAGAAGAAAAGCAAATTCCAAAATTCGTTTGAGGGCCTGAAATGAAAACATATGCCATTGATTAGAAGGAAATGACCATGAAGGTCTTAGAAATAACCCCTAGACTCAGGTAGAATAACACACTCAGCAGGCCCAGTAAATCCCTCATTACCATATAAATTGTTTTCAAGACTGATCTAATGGGATATGATTAATAATTGGGATTTGTTTTCTTCTAAGAAGCTAAATAACTGAAGGGAACCCAATACAATTTGAAAGACCATTTTAAAGTGATCCAAAAAGTGTGTTCTGCTTTGTTTTGTGTACTGGTAAGTAAAAGTATTCTAATTTGTGGGCATGGTCCTCACGGATGCTGAGTGAGGAAGTGTGTGGTTGTAGGCTTGGTACTGCATATGCTCACTACAGGACATGGGGCTGTATTTGCTCATCATATGGTTTATACAATGAGAATTGCAAAAATTATGTCTGATCAGGGTCGGAGCTCCTAACTGCGTGCTGTTTGTGCTCTGACTGGAATAGTCAGTAGGCTCGAAGGACTGCTTCTGCGACTTTCCAGGCTGTCTCACTACCTCTTTGGACCATTTCTGGTGTAAATTTAATGCAACCTGAATTGCTTCTGAATATCCAGGCTGGAAAATACAGCGTTTGCAAAATATAATTTTCAGAAGAACAAGGTTTCCTTGTTTAAATTGTCTAAAATTCAGAACTGTGCAAGGGGGAGGGAAGGATTGGCGAGTTCAGGGAAATAAAACCAGCAAAATCAGGCCTTTGATTAAGAGAGTTCACAGAATGTCCTCTAGCCAGGTGACACCAGTATGGCTCTCACTTCTCTGCCAGGAGGAGCAGGTAGCAGTTGCTAATTCCATGGCCCACCCTTAACCAGGCATGCGGCTGCCTGTGCGCAGCCCCCAGGGCCCTTGTCAATTAACAACGGCATTAAAATGACATCCCATCTGCTCCACAAATGTCAATGAGCTCCTGCCACCTGTTGAGGGGTTGTAGGGACAGTAGAAGGGCAAAGAGTGTCCACATAGATTTATATATTTATATAAACAAAGAGCCACTTCTTTCAATGCTGTTCCTGTAGTTCCACCGGCTGGTCCCCTTCTGCGCCAGAAATCTTTTGAATAGTTTTATAGTGGTATTTCACACCCTGGGGAATGTTATTAATAGTTGCGTTTAAATACCAGGCCCTGAGAGGCACAGAGCATTGAAAATATGTGCTGTACCTCAAAAAGTAGAAAAATTAACAGCTCGGAGCTATGTTTGAACTATCCTCTTCATGTATTCACAAATAAGCGCGAAGAGCAACTGCAGCCACAAGGTTTTGAATTTGAGCTGAAGATGAATTTTCTCAAGGTGAATCTAAGACACTGGACTGGGTGGCAGGGAGAATATAAAAGCCTTTTCTGAAGATCTGGACATTAGGATAGTATGTCCGAATCAGGATGTCATGTGAGCTTACACGAGCCTCCTCCACCCATCTTCCCAGTCTCTGCTAAGGTGGTTTCTCTTGCCACAATATCTAAGCCCAATTTTGATATCTCTGTTTTCTGCCCCTAATTCCCAGAGATGGGTTTCTTTGGTGGGGGGATGGGCAGGAGTGTGTTTTTTCTGGTTATCACTTGGAGCTTCTCTCTCCTCAATCACTCCAGACCTCATTAGATCGCTATCTGGTAACACTCTGCCTTCCACCTCCCCTGGGAAGGATTTGTGACATTACACACTCCCCCAGTAAAAGCCACCTCCCCGTCCTCTTCCAAGCTCCCGGGGAAGTCTCCTGCAGACCCCACTCTCCTAGCACTTCTTACTCTGCCTTTTAATTGTCATTGGCCTTGTTGTCTCTTCTGTTAGACTGTGAGCTGCTAGAGGGCAAGAACTCCATGTTTTTCCTAGAGCCTAGCACAGTGCCTGGACGTAAAGATTCTCCATAAAGAGTCATCATAACAGTCAACACATACAGAGTACTTCCTATAGGCTAGGCACTGTTCTCAGAATGGTAAAACTAGAACCTATCTCCTAAGATTTTTATTTATTTATTTATTTTGAAGCATTATTTTATTGTTTTTGATAGAAACAGAGAGAGACAGAGAGAAGGGGGAGGGCTCAGGGCAGCCTCCATAGTTGTGCATCATCAGTTTTTGACACGGGTTAGTTCCACACAGGTAGGTTGGGGCCTAGCAGGGTGGGAACCGGGCTGGGCAGGGGCACGCCCCTCAAGCCAGAGGCCAAACCACAGGGGCAAGAACCCAACTGGGGGCACTCTGCATGGGAAGGACACCCCAGTTCAGCATGAGTTCGGGATGTGGGTCCACATGGACTAGGGCCAGGATTCAAATCTTAGTCCCTGGGCCTGCAAAGCGAGCACTTATCCCACTGAGCCATCCCGGCTTCCCCTCTTAAGGTTTTTAGAATCCACTTAGATAATGAAATATAAAGGCATGTCCAAAGCCTGGTACAGAGTAAATGGTCGATAAACTGGCTAATTTTATCTCATGTGTTCGGTCATTTAACTCTCAGAACATATTGTTTTATGCTGTGTTAGTACTATTTTTTCTCATTTTAAAGATGAAGAAATGGATAGTTACCGTATTTTCCGGTGTATAAGACGACCCCCTAATTTTACAGTTAAAACATAGGTTTAGGCCTATATTCGCTGTATAAGACTACAGCCTTGGAAGTGGGGGGTAGTCTTATACAGTGAATATAGGCCTAAACCTATGTTTTAACTGTAAAATTAGGGGGTCGTCTTATATGCCCGGTCGTCTTATACGCCGGAAAATACGGTATAAAAATTAAGAAACTTGCCTAAGGTCACTCAGCTTTAAGTGCCAGATAGAGTTTTGTTTTGTCTTTGATATATCACCTTCACACTGTTGGACAGTTAAGCACTGTCTATAGTATAGAATCACTTCTTCTAACTCACACTTACAGAGTTGTAAGTTACCCACAGTACACACGCTTTTTACTGGACAGTGCTGTGGGTTTTACAATAATGTAACCACCATCACAATCAAGATATAGAACAGTTTTATCACCCCAAGAATTCCTTCATGTCCTTAAGTGGTCAACTCCTTTCCTCATGCCCAAAGGTGCTGGAAAACACTGATCTGATCTCTGTCCTTATGTTTTGCCTTGTCTAAAATGTCATATAAATGGAATCATATAGCATGAAGCCTTTTGAGTTTGGATCATTTCACTTAGCATTTGAAGTTCATGAAGCATTTGAGATTCATCCATATGACTGTGTGCATGTGTAGTTTGTGTCTTATTGTTGAGTACTATTCTATTGTGTGAATGGACTGCCATTTACTCTTTAACCAGTTGAAGCATGCTTGTATATTCCCCAGTCTTTGTTGATTATGAACAAAACTACTTCTAAACATTCATGGACAGGTATTATGTGAACATCGTTTTTCATTTCACTTGGGTAAAGACCTAGGTGTGTGGGAAGTGGAGGTGGGGGGTGATATATCATAAAATGTGTGTATTTGATTTTATAAGAAATTACCAAATTGTTTTACTGAAATGGGTGTACCATTTTGAATTCCAATAAGCAATATGTGAGAATTTCCTTTGCTCCATGGCCTTGTCAGCAGTAGGTATTACCAGTTTTTCCCCAAGTAATTCTAATAGGTATCTAGAGGTGTATCATTGATTTCATTTGCGTTATTACAAGTATTTGAAAAAGTAATTCAATAGGTACTAGAGGTATCTTGTTGGTTTTCATTTGTGTTTCTCCAATGACATATGATATGGACACCCTTTCATATGCTCTGTTCCATCTTTTGCCCATTTTAAAAACAGGGCTGTCTTATTATTAAATGTTGAGATATTTGTATATTTCTTCTGGATACAAGTCCTTTATCAGATACATGGTTTGCAAATCTTTTCTCCCAGTCTGTGGTTGTCTTTTCATTTTCTAGTATCTTTCAAGGAGAATTTTTACATTTGATTAAATCCAACCTACCCATTTTTTTTTTCTCTTATGGATCTTATTTTGTGGTTTTAGCTAAAGAATCGTTGCCTAGCAAAATCACAAGATATTTTCTCCTTTCCTCTAAAAAACTTTTTAGGTTTAGATGTTACATTTAGATGTATTATCTATTTTAAGTTCACCTTTGGATAAGGTGTGACATGATAGATGGCTTGAGCTTCTTCTTCTTCTTCTTCTTCTTCTTCTTTTCTTCATTTATGGATTTCCATTATTAAAAACCAGAGAAGTTGGGGAAGCCGGGATGGCCTGGTGGGTTAAGCGCTCACTTTGCAGTGCCGGGGACCAGGGATTGAGTCCCGGCCCCGGCCTGTGTGGACCCATGTGCTGAACTGGGGAGTTCCCCCAGTTCAGTTCTCTCTCTGTCTCTGTATCTCTCTCTCTCTCTCTCTCTCTCTCTCTCTCTCTCTCTCTCTCTCTCCCTGTCAAAAAAATAAAATAAAATAAAAATATAAAAACCAGAGAAGAAATTTGAACTCTGGTTTCTCAGATTCTAGGGGTCAAGTTCTTACCATGTACTTCCTTGTTTTAGGTTTATATATTTTTAATCCTATGTTAGATCCTAAATTCCTTCACAAACTTCTCTATATCCCCCATAGCACAGTGCCTTGAACATATAGTATGCCCTCACTGAATACCTCTGAGCTGTCTATTTAAATGGAAGATGGAATTTTAATCACTCAGAATTGGCCAACTCTTGTTTTCCCTTGCCCAAGAATTCTTGTATATGATGCCTGTGTGTTTAGAACTCAACCCACCCAGCAAGCAGGCAAAGGTCACCTGTCCAATACATACAACTGACCTCCATACACTAAGCCTTGTAATACAAGGATGGAGGAACTAGTCTTTTCCTTATAGCAATGTGAGTCCCAGGCCACCAATGGCATGAGGATAATTGCATTTCTTCTGACGGCATTCCATCCTGATGTATAAGCTCTGGCTGCCCTGAGGAATGATCATTTGCCGGCCTGTTTTGGCCAGTGGGCAGGGTCAGCTCAGAAGCAATTTGGGGCCAGAACAAGTGGGTGGAGGTGGGTGGAGGCGGGAAATATGCAACCCTAGTATAACTGGGATTAATTGAGGTCTTGCTTCTGATCCTAGAGTAAATAAGCTAGTGTGGGCAAGCCCTTTGCATGAACTTCAGCTCCACGAATTTATAAGCCAAGGCCTTTCTGAAACTCACATAGGGCAAGGCCAGCAGACCATTACTTGACCTTTGTCACTGAAAAGGCAAGAACATCTTGTAAACTTCACCTAGAGGATTTTGTGTTATAATTTGCGATTATAACCTTCAGTTTTCATCCAATATTCCACATTCTCTCTTTTCCAAGGTAGCATAACTATAAGCACCAAACATTCCTGAGGCCACACAGAGGAACAGACTTTCAGACTGAAAAAGAACATTTCTGCTTTCTAGATGTGAGAATCTGGAGAGCAAGAAAGAAAAGCAGAAAATATTTTTAAAGCCACCAAGGTTTTGGTGAACAATGGATATAATGCAAGAAAGGATGTTTGTTTTTGCCCGATGCTGATTGCAGAGTGAGTTCTCTGAAATGTGACACAGGCATTATTATACATTTTTGCTTTTTTTTTACAATATTTTAAATTTGTGTAAAATGCCATTATTATATCTTATACAAGGTACAATACACATACACATGTGCATGCATACATATACACACACAACTACATATGAGACAGTAGAGTGAGAAATATTAGAGGGACATAGAGGTTAGGAACCCAGAGAAAAAGAGTATATATAGTCTGGAAAAAATTCAGCCATTGTCAATATAACGAGAAATGGGTTACATGGCAGGATACTTCCTGCACAGCTCTGGCACGTATGTAAATGTTGCAAAAAATGAGATAAAAGACAGTGAGAACGCCATGGTTGGTTGCCTATCTTGCTTAGCTCCATGCTAGATCTCCACGCCATCAGAATGTGTCCGTTCCATGTTTTCTATTCTCATATTATGATCAAAATTCTGGGAGTATGGCTCCTCTGCAGTATTCTGCACACCCTGACTATCCAGAGTCAGCTGGGTTATTTCAGGGAAAACTAAATAAAATATATTTGTTGAATAAACATTAATGGAAAAGTCATCAAACCCTGAGCCAACTGACCAATTAAACAACATTCTACCGGCCAGTTGATTTGCTTTCCACCAAAATAAAATGAAGTCATGTCACACTGACTTAAGAGCTGAGCAAAAATTTTAACAACCTAATCCAATGCAGCCCATTAGCAGCGTGTGGGAGATGACAGGCCATTCTGGCAGCCCGGACTCTCAGGACCAATCATGTACCATCCTTTGAAGCCTGAGGTTTGCAAAAGGTGGAAGAGCAGTGAGCACAGTAGGTGCGTGGAGCATTGCTGCAGCCATGAGCCTGGCTCCGAAACATCCTCTTCCGGGAGGAGGCCATCATTTAATGGGTTGGCAGCTTGTTATAATGTAAGCATTTTTAGGGCAGGGCTCCCATCTTCCTCTCCAGTTGTCCAGGAGGGTTGTGCTGAGGATGTGATAAGCAGCCAGTTCTCTGGGGCATTCAAGGACAACTAAGAGGCACTGTCACCACATATGTTTAAAAATACCAGGGTCTGGTTGCCTGGTCCACATCTACTCAAGCACATGGCACAAAGTGAGTCCCTGGAGGCACTGACCAAGTCCTGTGGCCAGGATGAAGTTCTCCCCAGCCTGTGTGCAGCTGGTTTCTGAGATTCAATGGGCTGAGTGCTTGTGACACCATTGAGTGAACTCAGGCCAGTCTCACACATCCTTCATTTGGACAGTAAAACAAAAGCAACAAGGCAGGGGTAGGAATCGTAATTCAACAGCTACTTCCAAAGGGGAGGTCCATTATTGAGGCACTATGGAGGACCCAGACTAAAACATACTCCTTGTCCAACCTTTGTATACTAAGACCAGTGGTCCTTAAATTTTAGCCTGCATCAGAATCTTCTGGATGGCTCCCAGAGTGTCTCACTCAATCGGCCTGGGCTGGGCCTGAGAATGTGCATTTCTCACAAGTTCCCAGGTGCCGCTGATGCTATATACAGGTTCAGTAACCACAATCTGAGAACCTTTGCATCAACATTTGCTTGGATAACATGTCCTGTTTTCCTTTAAACTTGACCCATGATGGAACCTTCAGAATTCAGTAACAATGGGATAATTCCATAGTAACAGGAAAAAGTAACAATGCCATCAATAACCTTTCACTTTTACAGTGGTCAGACTTTCGACAACCTTAAGGGTTTGGATGGGACAGAGTTGCAAATTCAGAAGAAAGATAAATAAGTCTTTAAAGTTTTCAAATAAGGGCTCAGAGAGAGTTATGGTACTATAGGGGGTAACAGTGTCGATGCTGTAGGCCAGTGCACGTGGAACAGTTAAGATGCATCAATTGCAAGATGATGACAAAAGAAATGTGAAGGCACAAGCATCAGGCTATACATAACCTGTAGAAGCAAAATGTCTGCTTTGACCCGGTGGTAGCCTCTGAGGTCATTACCACATTACTAGCAAAACACGGTAATTGATTTTCAAAATATTAAGGCTGTTCTTATAGCAACTCCCTCCTACTACTCCCCTGTGTCATATAAAGAAGATATAAAATGGCTAATAAGGAATTCTCCCTGGATGTGGGAGTACCAAAAGACATGCCTCAGCTGGAGACACACGATAATTGTCAGTTGGAAGAAGTGCTTCTGAGTGGGTTGCTGGGTGATTAGGTGCAGTTTTGTTCTCAGGGGGACAAAAATCTGCCCCCAACCTCAACCAGCCCTAGGGCACTTGTCTGTGTTCCTAGGAAGAAGAGGCTGTGAAAATGGACAGAAGAGAAGACTTCTGTTAAGCAAACGAAGGGCTATACATACTGGTGAGAAGGGACACCTCTTCTATCTCAGAAAGATCAGAGACCCCCTGGAGAAACCTAGTAGGGGTTGAAATGACAGCTGCTTTTGAAAGGCTACAAAGTATTGGAAGCAGAGCGACATCCGTAACAAGAGTGGCAGTGATAACTGATGTTCCTTGACAATCAAGGAGCTTCTTCCTGGTGTCCAACTAGAGGCGGGAACCTTGGGGCTTAGAGGCCAGTGGCCTTGGTGGGTCAGGGCATGTACTGATTCACCTCCATCGGCCCCTCTAGATCCATCGTTGCCTTTTCTGCCATCTGTCCCCTGGGATGTTGACAGACAGTGGACTGCCTCCCTGGTTCTCTGGTTTCCTTCAGGTTGAACTGATGGTGGAGGGTAAAAGAGTAGAAAGAGAGAGAAGTAGGCTAGTGTATGCATGCCTGTCCCTGCCTGTGGCTTACTCCTATCAGGGTTTTGACATTTGCTACTTCCCTCTAAGCCTGGGCTCAGTGGAGGCGAATCCGCTTCCAGGGTTATGGCTCTTGATTTAACAGCTTTCTCTCATTTCCCTCAGGTCAGAGGTGACAAAGGGCTCTTGCTGTTGCTAGTGTCTGGTCCGTCACCATCCCGTTTGTTCTTTAATCCTGCCCATATCTCTGCAGATCTGTGCCCTCTTCCAACTCTTGTCAACCCCCTGGAGTTGGCCTGCTACTTACTGCCTGGATTCTGACTAAAACAGAGATCAAGGTCAAAGCTCCCACCAAAGGAGTCCAGCTCTGGTGAGCTCTGGATTACAAATGGAATCATTGCCTTCCCTCCAGAACTATGCAGCTGTAGGTAATGAAGGCAAAGGAGTTGAGGAAATACAACTCAGCTCAGGAATGTCAACGAGAAAATTACCAAGTGCTTGTACCTACAAGCAGGGGTTAAAAGGCTAACTACCTTCTGAAGAAATGTCTAGTCCAAAAAGGATTCGTGTAGGACATAGGAGTTATTTTAAGAAAATTTTCTAGAAATTGTGATTTTTTTTTTTTAAGCTGCTCTTGAAAGAACTAAATAAAATTATTGAAAAGATTTGAGGGATAGTAGGACTAATGGTAGATTTAGGAAGAAATAGAGAGGGATGGCATGTTCTTCTAAAAACAGCTTTTTTGAGATATAATTCATATAAAATACAATTCTCCCATTTAAAGTGTACAATTTAATGTATTTGAACATATCCATAGGGCTGTAAAACCATCACCTCAGCCTAATTTTAGAAAATTTTAATACCTTCACTTCTTACAGGCCTATTCAGGTTTTCTATTTCTTCTTGAATCCTTTTTAGTAACTTGTACCTTTCTAGGAGTTCGTCATCTCATTTACCTAGTTTTTGCTATACAGTTGTTCATAGTATTCCTTTATACGCCTTTTTATTTCTATAAGGTCATTAGCAAATCCTCTATTTCACTCTTAATTTTAATTATTTGAATCTTTCCCTAGCCCCGCACCCCCTTTTTTTTTTCTTGGGTAGGCTACCTTAAAGTTTGTCAATTTTGTTGATTTTATCAAAGAACTTTCAGTTTCACTGATTATTATTGTTTTTCTGTTCTCTGTTTTATTAATTCTTGTTCTGATCTTTAAATTTCATCCCTCTGATTGCTTTGGGTTTAGTTTGCTCTTCTATGTCTAGCTTCTTAAGGTAGAAAGTTGAGATTTTTTTTTTCAATATAGGCATTTGTATCTATAAATTGCCCTCTAAGCACTGCTTTACCTGCATCCTATAAGTTTCAGTGTATTGTATTCTTGTTTTATTTCATCTCAAGACATTTTCTAATTTTCTTTGTGATTTCTTTTTTGATCCATTGGTTACTTAGAAGTGTAATGTTTAATTTCCTCATATTTGTACATTCCCCAATTTCTTTCTGTTATTTTTAATTTAATTCCATCATAGTCAGAAAACATTATGTATGATTTAAATTCTTTTATAATGAGTCTTGTTTTATGGCTTAGCATGTGGTCTGTCCTAGAGAATGTTTCATGTGTGCTTGAGAAGAATATGCGTTCTGCTACTACTGGATAGAGCCTTGTTTATAGTTTTAAATCAAGTCAAAGTACAAAGGTGCCTGGAATCAAACACATTTTCATCTCCACCTTATCCATGGTCAAACTTGGAGAAGAATAGTTTCAATCATTTGATATTATATATCCATGTACAGATATGTAGATATACAGTAGGCTCTCAGTTAACCAGCACCCATGGGGATTGGTATATGCCAGATAAATGTAAGTAGACTCATTATTAACAGAACTCAAGCAACCAGCAAAATCTGAAGCAAATGGCAAATACTTTTGCTGGTTGCTTAAGAGTGCCAGTTGCTTGAATTCTGGCTAATGGGATATCTCTACAGTATGGAGGTACAGTATATTATATAAGTTTGAGAATAAGGCAGCGTGAAATACTAGAAACACCATGGGCCACTCTGACTTTCTGACACAAGTATCAAGGCAAATCCTAAAAATTAGAAGTGAATTCTATGATTTCAAAGATCTCCTCTAATGTGAAAATGACAGGCAAATTACATGACTTTTCTGCCTCTCACTTTAATCATCTTTAGTAACCAAGATCATCATAGTACTAGCTTTTTAAGGCCCTTGTGAAAATTAAATGACAATTTTTTGAATTCAATAAGAAATGACATGAAAATGACTTGGCACAGTGTTTGGCACATAATACTCATTATGTCAATTGTTTTTAAATACTGATGTTATATACAGTGGAATGTTAGTTTTTTTATATAGAATTGCTATTACCACTAATAAAGAAGGAATTTCTGGCTCTTTTTCCTTTTACAAATAAAGGATATAGGGAATGCTTCTTTAAAGTGCTTTAGGATTATTGAAACTCTGGCCTGATCTGGCTTCCTTGCTCTAAATGAAAAAAATTAGAAATCTTATTTATCTCTGGGAGGCAAAAAAGTGGAGTTTTTTTGTTTGTTTGTGTTTATTTTCATTTCGTGTTTTTAACTAGACCCCTGGAAATTTCTTCTAGGGCACCTAAAATATTTGGCCCACTGGTGAGGATGTTAAAAAGGAGAGAATAAGCATCTGATGGGTGATAGGAGTTCACTAGATAAACTTTAGCATCCTTCCAACCTTGAGTTTGATGAGACGTACAATAGAGGTTATGAAAATGAGTATTAGCATAAAATCATCTTGTGACTCTGATCAAACTAATGAAAAAAGGACACATTAATCAATTTATTTCTTAGAACTACATTAATGTTTCCAGCCTTCCATATTTAGTTTACTAAATCACCTTTGACAGCCTGTTATGGTAATGCAGTCATAGGAAAGAGTTAACTCATTTTTACCCAAAAGCAATTTATTAGCTCTCAAGGGTAGAATAAGAGCCACAAATGTGTTGCTAAACTGATATCCGTGCATCAATGGGAACAGACCCCAGGAACGTGAAGTTTCATTTCCTCCCAACCTCTTGACACCATTCTCTGTTTCTAGAAATTTCCACCCAAACGTGGAGGGAGGAGAGGACAGGCACCCTGTGAGCATGTTCAGATTTAAGAGTTGAGACTTTGCAACTAAAGATAACACACTGAATTAGTATTGCACTTCCTGTGCCCTCTAAAATCAGTTTGTCCTTCTACTCCACAGACTCCTTCAGTTTATACAGTTTTCACGCATAAAATCCCCAATAACTTTTTCATGGACTGAAATGATACCAGGACGTATAATTCTTATAGCACCAAGAAATGCTGAAAAATAATGCCAATCTCTAAAATCAAAATGAGACAGAAATACTTATAAGTTTAGACTGCCTCATAAAATATTGCTCCTGGAATTGGCTATCATTTAAAATTCACACATTCTTATACAATACCATCATTCTCTAGAATGTAAGGCCCAAGATGATGGAGAAGTTTATTTTCTTCCTTGATGTCCCCTCTGCCAAGCACCCACAACAGTGTCTAGCATAGAGTACTCAATGGGTATTTGTTGAATAAATTCCCTCCCATACATGTAATCACTTACATACAGTTACAAAATATTTTGTATGCTTTAAAATTTTTCTGCATGCTTTATTTATGAATTACTTAATGATATTTCAACCCAAGATAAAATATGATTATATGTTGGTTTTCTTTTTTTTTTTTTAATTGTTTTTGACAGAGAGAGAGGAGAGAGAGAGAGAGAGAGAGAAGCTGGGGAGGCAGAGTAGTCTTCATAGTTGCACATCATTCGTTTTCTACATAGTTTCATTCCACAGGTGGGTGCAGGGCTATGCAGGGCAGGAACCGGGTTGGGGCCTCCTGCATGGAGCTCACCCTCATGAGAACTGAACTGGGGCATGCTCCAGTTCAGCATATGGGTCTGAATGGGCTGGGGCTGGGATTTGATCCTTGGACCCCAGGGCTACAAGACAAGTGCTCAACCCACTGAGCCATCCTAGCATCCCCTAGATATTGGTTTTCTGATAGCAAATTTGTAGAGTTACTTAAAGTGGGAAATTGTGAAATAAGAAATTATGGTGAAATTTGTTCCAAGTCAACAATTCATTGTATTTTCTTCTAATAAATATTATTTCCCTTAATACTTGTAAATTATAGCTACGTACTAATTTTTATGAAATGTGATGGTGCTGTTCCATTGATGCTTCAGTAGGGTTACTAGGTTTACCAGGTCAAATATGAATAATATTTTAGTTTCTATATGGCTCCCAAATTGCATGATACGTGAATATAGCACAAATTATTTTTTGTCTATCTGAAATTCAAATTTAACTGAACATCATGTGTTTTTTTTTCTTCTAAATTTGACAATCCTAGCTTCAAAGTAGGTATCGTTGTTCTTATCTTAGAGAGTCACAATGAAATAAAAGTTGCTCAATGCATAAATCCGTAACTGACTGTGTTCAAATACAATGTCCCTGGTCTAAGCTATTTTACCCTGGTCTTTCTTCAGGAAAATAAACAAACTAAGGAAGAAAATGGCTTCCTGACTGAGGGCAGCGCATGACTCTCCACAGGGCCTCTCCTTTGTAGTTCCCTGAGGTCAGCAGCTCCCTGGGGCAGGGCCACATCATGGCCCAGAATCCTACTCTCTGTGACGAGTGAACCCTATTTTACATTACAGGTTCTTATCAGTACATTCTTCTAGAAGTTTCTTCTCATTCTGGAGGAGCAGCCCTGACCATGTGAAAATGCTAGAAATTTTAAGAATGCAGCAACAAAGAAATGTTCTTCCCCTAAAGACTTTTTTTTTTTTTTTCCTCTCAGAGGTAAAAGCCACCATGACTATAGATCTTTGACCTTCAACCTCTTGACCTTTGGCTCTTGACCATACTCTTGATAAGTATGGAAACATTTGTCTTCAATATGTTGCTAAATTCCCTAAATCTTTTAAACAAGAGATAAAGTCAGAGCCTCCATGCAGTGACTTCTGATCTCAGCATGCTTCCTTCCCCTGCTTTTGCCCCTTTCCCCAAATTGCCACCAAATGGGCATGGACCACCACATGTGTGGCACTCTGGCTGAACAGGCTTAGGAAGGCGATAGGTCTCAGCATGCTACCTTTAGAGCCTGACAGGGCAGCCTTCAAAGCTAATTGTCTTTGAGTCAATTAACCCCACTAAGCCTCAGTTTTCTTTTCTTTTTCTTTTTAAGGATTAATTTTATTGTTTGAAAGAAGTTGAGAGAGAAGGAGTGAGAGAGAGAGAAGGGGGGAGGGCCCAGAGCAGTCTCCATACCTGTACATATTAGTTGTGACATGGTTTCATTCCACTCTGGTGGATGTGGGGCCACATGGGGCGGGAACAGAACCAGGGGCTTCTTGAAAGGGAGGTAAGAACCTTCACCACCATCCTGGTGGTTACCGGTTGCGCCATAGTTCAGCATATGGGTTTGCACCGGCTGGGCCAGGATTCCATCCCTGGACCTTGCAATTATGAGGCAAGCACTCAACTGCTGAACTATCCTAGTATCCCTCAGTTTTCTTATCTATAAAATGGGATTATAAACCATAGGGTCACATGAGACTGTAGTACAAAGTGCCCATAAACATGGTAAATGGCAAACCAAATGGTAAGTAAATGTTGCTAATATTAATATAAAAATGTATTTCACAACATGCAACTATCCACAGAAGTTTGCTTCTTAGTAAGTATTCTGTCCTTTAAAGAAACAAGGATTTTCACTAGGTTCTAATGGTAATAAGAAACAGCTTCATAAAGTCTATATATGTAATAAACAGAAATAGAATAATACACAGCTTTAGATTTCATTGTTTGGAAGAACTCTAAGCAGTTGGCTTCACACCACAGGGAGATGACAAGCACACTGGCTCATCCTGAAGATGGAACACAGACGTTATGACGGGGGAAACGAGTCCTTTCACTAAGGGGCAAGGTGCAGGCAGTGCAGCCGTTGTCCCCACTGGCCAGGTGAAGCTGTCATCACCCAGCCTCTTGCCTGTGCTGGGGTCTGAGGGAGAAAGGCATGCTGGGAACAACTGGTACTGGTCTTCAAGGAGGAAAAAGCGCACTACCGCCTGTGTCCACCTCTGTGCCCACCAGAGCTTAAGCGGAATGGGCCGCAGGTCCCTCAGATCATTCCCCTCTGCCCTGTGGGATTGCTACCCAGTCGATCAGTACTTGAGACAAAGTCCAGCGTAGTGTTGTCAGTGATATTGTCTGTTTCCATTTTACTCCATTTCTCCCTCTCTCCAAGGGACCAGAAGCTGAGTTAAGAACAGAAATCAGAATCTGCAATCTGCTCTCCCACAGAATAATGGATCTATTCTCTTCAAAACAGACAAACCAAAAAAGCCTTGATTGTTGATTTGTTTACTTCAACTCGTTCTGCGAACGGCAGTATCAGAAATTTGGGGCCAAAGCAAAATTGGGAGCAAGGATAGAGAAGGAGAGAAAGAGAAGCAGAGAGAGACAAAGAGAGAGAGAGAGAGAGAGAGAATGCACATGTGTGTGCAAACAGAGCTCCTTTCTCTAAGGCAGGGGTGTCAAACTCAATTAAAACACGGGCCATTTGGTGCAACAGGCAAGATTCACG